>CM035416.1:192806599-192844099 GCA_020310875.1 Ceratopteris richardii | reverse complement strand
AATCAAAATATTGTCTATTATAATCCTACAAAGTTTCATTAGCATTGCTTCTCGGGATCATCAGACATTAGAATATCTTTGCTCACTTGTTTAATGACTGTTGCAGCCCGTGAATGTCGGGATGGAGCTCTGACTCGCTAAACTCCTTTCTCTACTTGTAGTCCATCGTTTTTTATGAAATTACTCATTATTGTTAGCTTACTAAGTTAACTAGAGTTCCCCAAAAGGAATCAAGCCAATTGCTACTGTGCTTAGAGAATTGTTCAAAACACTAAACATGTGTAGAAACAAAAATAACAAGTTTTTACTCTTGGATCAACTCTTACCTATCTGTTTTGATTCATATTTTTTAGAGTAATCTTCCAAGGTACATAGGGTGTCTAATACATCCTTTGGCAAGCTCAAAGGGCCCACCACATATCTCTAGAGTTCATTTGGCTGGTGTAGTGCAAAGTTTTTGTAGCACCACTTCATCTTCATCAAGTAAAAATCCATCCTCACACTATGCACTTAGATCTCACCATGGTTGGATTGTACATCAACTTAATATTGAAACAAAATTTTTGAATGGTGATTTACATGAATAAGTGTATGTGTTTCAACCCTCTAGTTTTTTTCAAAAAGGTTGAAAACAAATTGTGCAGGTTGAAGAAGGCATCATATGGTTTGAATGAAGCACCACATACATGGTATGAAAAGATAGATGCCTACTTGATTGCACATGGTTTTAAGAAGAGTCCAATAGATATCACATTATATGTTAAGCATGCAAATGATGTGCTTCTGATTATTGTTGTCTACATTGATGACATGTCCCTCACTAGTCCTAATGAGAAGCATATTGATTATTTTTAAGGCTGATTTGCATGCCTCCTTTGAGATGTCAGATTTGGGGCATTTGCATCATTATTTGGGCATTCAGTTCACATAAGTTGATGGAGGAATAGCTTTGTGTCAAACAAAATATATTGACACATTATTGCAATGTTTTGGCCTTGAAGACTACAAACCTATTGGCACTCCCATGGAGATGCTGGTGATGCATTTGATGTTATTCGCTATCAAAAAGTTGTTGGATGCTTGATTTACTTAAGCATAACTCAGCCTGATATTCCGTTTGTCATTTCTCATATGAACAAGTTTGTGCATTTCCCAAGTTTCAAGCATTGTCAAGTGGAAGTGCATCTTTCGCTAGTTGAGTGTGTTGATATATTTAGGTAGTGATATGTGTGAACACACTAGGACCGCCAGGGCACTTTTTTCCCTCTTTAGGAGGTTTTTTCCCCCAGCTTGTATATACGGCTATTGCCCTAATGGGCTACTTATCTTTGTACACTCTCTAGTAATACATTCAGTATTGTGTGTTGTGCTCCAAGCTTCTTCTTCTTCCGTGTGTTGTTCGCGTGCTTCCGCAAACATCTAACTCCAACAATTGGTATCAGAGTAGGTCATCATTTCATCTAGGATGCCATCGACACTCCTCCGTTTGCAGTCTCAAATTCGCACGAAATTTGGTGAGCATACTCAGGGTCTTTCAGAGATCAAAACAGCTTCGTTCTGTAGTGCCGAAATCGCGATGTGAGCTTGTTTTAGCCTCCAAACGCACTATCGCAGCGCTTGTGCAGGCTATTTTATCTTTTTGTGCCAAAGGTATATACCAGTTTCTGTTCACCAGTATAAGCATCTTGAAGTCTGCTACAGGTCTAGCACAATTCGTCTAGGCAATTTTGTTCAACTTTTTGAGATACAATCAATTTTCTGCATCAAGGTATTTTAGTCACCGACCATGGCTGAAAGCAGTGATGTATTCCGTATGTTGGCTGTTGAGGATAAGTTGGATGGTACCAACTACCCATTATGGGCTTATATGATGCAACATGTATTGGTTGCAAAAGGATTGTGGAACATTGTGCAGGGTGTTGAAAGACGTCCTGTTATACCTGTAACAACAGGTACTGCAAATACAGGTGCTGGAGCTGATGGAGATGGTGTCGAAGATGATATTGTGCAGATTCCTGTTCATGCTGCTGTTTCTACTGCACCTATTGCAGAGCAGATTCGTTGGGATGGCAGAGATGCCCAGGCACATGCATTGATAGCTTTGTCTGTCAAACATGCCATTATTCCTCATATTTGCTCTTGTAGAACAGCTAAGGATGCTTGGGATACACTTACCACATTGTACCAATCTAGGAATGAGGTTCGTGTTGCTGACCTCCAAAAACAGTTGGAGAGTGAGCACATGAATGAAGGTGATTCTATGGACAGTTTCCTAACAAAGATCAAAGACTTGAAGGAACAGTTGATTTCTGCTGATGAGGTTATACCAGATAGCTCACTTGTGCAGACCATTCTGAATGGTCTTCCTGATTCATATCAGAGTTTTGCTTCTACTCTTTGGTTGATGATGAAAGGCAATCCAAATGCCTTGTCATTTGAGGAGTTAGTCTCTGTTCTGTTGCAGGAAGATCAGTCCAGACAGAACAGGTCCATTATGCGTGTTGCAAATCAAGCTTTCCTGGCTAGTCAGAAGGGCAAAGGAAAATGGAACTCTTCTACTAGTAAGCAGAAATCTGCAAATGCTGCACATTCGAAGAACCAAGACAAAGATGAGAAAAAAACAGAAAAGCAGAAATTTTTTTGTAAGTACTGTAAAGGGAATGATCATATCATAAAGAACTGTCCAAAACTGGCTGCAAAAGAGGCAAAGAAGAATTAAAGAGGCTGGAATGGTTGTTGCAGAAGCCTCTACACCAAAAACGGAGTCTGTTAATCTTGTGCAGGAAGAAGAATGGGCGTTCACTACTGTTTGCCGTTTTGACCCATCTTCTCATGAGCAGTGCATGTCTCCAGTAGACTCAGATGTTTGGTACTTTGACAGTGGGGCAACCAAACATATTACCTCGCAGCGCAATTTCTTCTCTTCACTTGAGCCTGCCCCTACAGGGAATACTGTTACATGTGCCAACAACTCTTCTTATCCTATTATGGGAGTTGGTAAGATCATTTTGACTACTCCTGGTGTAGTTCTTTCACTTTGTCAGATGCTTTATTTGTGCTAGGGATCAAGAAGAATTTGTTATCAGTTTTTGCATTAGCCAAGATTGGCTTGGTTGTGAAATTTGTTGATAACAGATGTACAGTTCATGATATGTCAAATGGCGATGTTATTATTGCTTCTGGCATTTTATGTCGTGGGCTGTATAAGCTCATAGACTATGAAAGATATGAAAATGATTTGGCATGTGTAGTAAATGATTCTCAGGCTATGTCAGATGCAAAGCTTTGGCATGCATGCTTTGGTCATCTCAATTTTGCTACTTTGCTACACCTGCAGAAATATGAAATGGTGTCCTCTTTGCCCAAACTTGAGGCACCTTGAAAACATGTTTGTGAAGGTTGTATTTTGGGCAAAATGCAGCATTCCTCCTTTCCAAAAGATGGTTCAGTTCGGGCTACACAGAAATTGCAGCTTGTACATAGTGATGTCTGTGGTCCTATGCAAGCACCCTCTTTTGGAAATTACCTTTACTTCGTGACTTTCATTGATGAGTTTTCCTGGCATGCATGGGTATATCCACTCAAAGCAAAGTCCGAAGTGTTCATGTGCTTTAAACAGTTTATGGTTTTGGCTGAAAATCTGTCAGCATGTAAAATGGGCACCCTTCATTCTGATCGAGGGGGAGAATATATGTCTTCTGATTTTAATGCATTTCTGGTTGAACATGGGATAAAACACCAGTGTATAGTTCCGTATACACCTCAACAAAATGGAGTTGCTGAACGAAAGAATAGGTCACTCATGGAGATGGCGAGGTGCATGGTCAAGAGTTAGGCTTTACCACATAGTTTCTGGCTTGAGGCTGTCATGTGTGCAGCATATGTACTGAACAGGTGTCCCACTAAAGCGCTGTAGCCTATCACTCCATATGAGGCTTGGCATGACTGCAAGCCATTTGTTGCTCATCTGTTTTTTTTGGTTGTTTGGCATATGCACTAGCGCCTGAACAACATCGCAGAAAATTGGATGATAAGGCAGTAAAATGTACACCTTCCACCAGTGAGCTATAGTGGAAGGTGCTAAAGCACTAGTGGATATGTCACATGAACTTGTGGATTCCAGCTATGTTTTTGGTCCTTGATTCCATTATATATATGTAGAGGCATAAGGTCGAGAGGAGAGTCCTCTCTCTAGCACTTGGTGGTCCTAAACATTTAGTTCATTACATTATTGTTGCTACTAATTTATTTCTTTTAGTACTTGAGATTACTCCTAATTTATCAACAACATGAGCAAAGGATTCATCTTGGGATTCTTTGCACTTACTTTTGGATGGGAATTCTTTGTACCTTGAATGCTCTTGCTCGATCCTCTTACTTTCTCTTTGGGTTACATCTTTGATTTTTGAATCTCAATGAAGTAGATTTATAAGAAAACTCTCCCTGGGAGTGAGAAAGAAATTCTTCAAGATAGGTCAATAGCAAGTAGTTCCAAAGAAGTCCCAAACCATTTCTAGTGGTACCTAAAGTCAAATGATTGATATAACCCAAATCTGTATCAATGTTGAAAAGATTCTTAGCTTAAGAATCTAAAAGGCTTTATCATGTTCTTAGAATTGAGTTGAGGGAAATATCTATAAAAAATCAAGAGGATAAGACAACAAGCTTTAGGTAGTAAAAAAGATATTTAGAGAGAGATCAAGTATTTTTAATTGTCATTTGGTCAACATCATATGACTAGACTTGGAAAATCTTGTTCAAGAACTTGTGATTGGATCTCTACATATTTTTTCCCAAGTACCTCTTAAAGCATAAAATCCTAAGTTGTATTGAATTTTAGGATTAGATGTTAGGGTCTACACACATCCTGGGTTTTTTGTCTAAAGTTCCTTGCAAGAACTAATAGGTGTTAAAATAAAATAAAATAAAACACCTTAGTTTTTGCTCTCAAAATTTGCAGCAATGAGGGTTAAAGAAGGGATCATTAGAAATGATGATGAGAGCAATCAAAAGACATAGACATCAGGCCAAACATAGGATACAAAAGTAAAGAAGAGTTTTCAATCTCATATTCATATAAAAATTGAAGTCTAAAGCTTCATGGAGTCAAAGTTCTAAATCAAGTTAAGGTTCAAAGTCTCGAGAATCTTTCAATTAAGGTTAGATAGAAAACGTTAAGCACCAAGTTCCTAGTCTAACTCAATAAAGTCAATATGTTGACTCAAAGTAATGCATAAGAATTGCATTCCAAGCAAGGAAGTCATAAAGACATTGAATAAAGAAAGTATTAACTTAGTTTTGGGTGAAGTGTTGTATAAATATGGGTCCAAGTGGTAGATGACATGGGTTTTAAGGGTCCAAAGTCCCTTGGAGAACCTTAGGATTTCTATGAGAAACCCTTGGAAAAGTATCTCGAAGTATAGGCCTTGAATCTTTGAGTTATTTAAATCATTTGAGCTCACATTTGAAGGGTCTCAAACTTAGTCTTGATTTATCCAAGATGTGGTAACCTTAGTCTTGGGAGAATCTTCTCTTAGTGACACCTTGGGGTGTATGTGCGAGGAGGAGTCTTAGTACTTGATTACGTATCCACGTGATACCATACGGTTGGACCTTAAGCAAGTGTCCACATGAGGGACACTTGGAAATTTCCAAGGACATGCAACCCCTTGGCCTAGAGGTATATATATGAGTGGTGTTGGTTGGGTGGAGAAATTATCTCTCTTTAATAGTTGTGGTCTTGATATGCTCAAGTTCTCTTTCTAGTTAGATGGTTTGATAGGACAATTTCACAACATTGCCATGGAGTGACCAATGGGTAGTATGAAGATTGTACATGGGAAGATGGAAATACATGCACATGCATCAAGAGAGAGACGAGATTAGTGGATCCATTCCTCCTTTTCTTCCATACTTGTGCTTCCCTTTTACCATTTTCTTCATCCATTCGAATGAGCTCTTATTTTGACTTGAGGCTATTTGGCCACTTTTTGAGCTTCCTACGATAGCCTGCTAGCATTATAGGCATACATACAAGCTGAAGCAAAGGACCTCCTAAGGAAGAATAGCTTCTAGATTGTCCTCAAGTGTGTTTACACACATCACTACCAAAATATATCAATAGGATGATCCTATGTTGATAGTATCAACAAAAGATATATTGGTGGTCAAGGATGTTTTTTGATCCAAAAGGTGTTGATGATATGCTCACTTGGTTATTTCCTACATGTTCTACATATAATATAAATTTTTCTCAATTTATTTTAGACAAATTAAGGCCCCTCTATATATATGGCACCTCTTGTGTTCTGCTTTTATTTGCAATATTGGAGGCAATATATGTCTCAATTTCTCTACCTTAAGGAAATATAGTAGAAGTCTTAACATACTATAGAGAGTGTTGGTGCAGTGCTTATTGTGGAATTCGCTTACACCACAGAAACTAAGCTAGAGTGATGTTAGAACACCTCTATAATCATGAGTAGCTTAGCAAACTTTCTGAAACTGAGAACTTATAACTGTATTTAGTGAATACCAAAAATTCACTTTACAGAAAGCTTCTCGTTTTCTTCAAGCTTCAATTCTAAACTGATTTACTTCAGTCTTTACCTATTGTGTTTGTTTACAGTTAAACAATCTTTGCATCACTTAACTTTGTCAAAACTGAGTTTTGAACTTACCAAAATTCCACCGGAACTTCACCGGACTGTTAGCGGAATGTCACTGTAATTGTACCGGAATGCTACCGGAATCAACTGCAATTTTGTTCGTAGTTACTTCAAATGTGTATACATGAAGTAAGGAAGTGATACCTGAACTTCCTTCACTGAATGAACTCTATATGAAGTTTAAAGAAAAAACTTCACCAGTTCTGGACGTCTCTTTCCGGTCAGACTTTGTACTGTGTGTACATATCCATTTCACCGAAGTCTTTGATCAATTTATAATAGAGACTTATAGCTACAAGATAAGCTATATCTCATACAAAACTTTACACTGTACTTCGAGATCTAACTCATAGAAATCCCGGAGCAACATATACTGAGAAAACTGTAACTGTTAACTAACTTTCACAATAACATGAAATCTTTCAGATTTCTTCACATACGAAGAATGCGCTCAAATTCTTCCACATGAACATGTGTTTTCTATTAGAGAAGATGTATACAAAAATAGCTTGGCCTCACTTTGCTCATAGCTATGGAAAACTCTCCTACTCTGAGTAGTTATTCCTTACCATCTCTCTCAGATGAACACCCGACATTTCAGGTTTTGTTATTCATCTCTTCATACGCGATCTCTGGCATCTTCTACTCTATGCTATTCTATTTCTCTCTCATATGCGCACACACCATCTATCTATCTCAGTTCCCTTCACTAAGGCTTTGGTTTTCTGAACACTTTGTTTCTGCTTTTCTTTGTCTTTATGTTGTTATGCATAATTAGTGAGTGAATCTCCAACAGCTCCCCCTCAATCACTAATTTGCATCTTCCGGTCTTCATATATCCTTCTTTTCTTTTATACCTGCCATTTCTTTGAATCTACTTGTCTTTACTCCATCTAAGCTCTTTGTCAGAATATCTGCAATCTGATCTTTTGTAGGAGTGAATACCAATTCAATCTCCTTCTCCATTACCTTTTCCCTCAGGAAATGATATTGAATCTCTATGTGTTTTGTTCTTGCATGAAATACTGGATTTGCTGCAAGATACAACGAGCTCATATTGTCTCCATGTATGATAGGTATACCTTGATCAATACCCATGCTTTTGAACAAGGTCTGCATCCATATCACTTCTTTAGCTGCTTCCACAAGTCCTTTGTATTCTGCTTCTGTTGACGATAAAGCTACTATGTGCTGCTTCTTTGAACACGAGCTTACAAGCTTATCTCCTACGTATATCATATACCCATGTGTTGACCTTCTGTCATCTTGACTTCCTGCCCAGTCTGAGTCACTGTATGCTCTGAGCTTTATATCTGATGTACAAGGATAATATTATCCTTCTTTTATAGTTCTTTTGATATATCTAAGAACTTTTTGTCCAGCAATCCAATGTTGATCCTTCGGACAATGCATGAACTGTGAGAGAACTCCCACTGCATAACTAAGATCTGGTCTTGTTAGTGTAGCATAGATTAAGCTTCCCACTAATGACTGATACTTCCTCATATCTTTAAACTCTGCACCACTATATTTGCCGAGTTTATGATTTACTTCAAGCGGTGTTGAAGCTTCTCTGCAATTCTCCATGTTAAACTTCTTCAGTAAGTTTAGGAGATACCTTTCTTGCGAAACATATATACCATGATCTGTATATGTAATTTCCATTCCAAGAAAATATGATAACTTTCCTAGATCAGTGATCTTGAACTCTTTTTCAAGCAGTCTCTTTACCTCTTTGATTCCTTCATCTGAGGTTCCTGTGATTATTATATCATCTACATAAATACAAATGTAGATCATACCTTCATCTGTTTTCTTGATGAGTAGACTTGCATCAGCCTTCGAGCTTTGGTATCCAAGGTCATTGAGATACTTCACAAGTCTATAATTCCAAGCTCTTGGAGCTTGCTTCAATCCATAGAGAGCTCTTCTTAACCTGCAAACATGTTCTGGGTAACTGGAACTTACAAACCCTTCAGGTTGTTCCATGTAGACTTTATCTGATATATATCCATTCAGAAATGCATTCTTTATATCCAGCTGACTTAGCTTCCATCCTTTTGATGCTGCTATAGCAATCAGTGTCCTTATAGTTGACATCTTTGCCACCGGACTAAACGTCTCATCATAATCTATGCCATATGTCTGAGCATAGCCTTTGACTACCAGTCTAGCTTTGTATCTGGCTATCCTTCCATCTGCAAGCTTCTTGACTTTATAAACCCATTTTTTTCCAATCACTTTCTTACCATTTGGTTTTGGAAGAAGTTCCCAAGTCTTGTTCTCTTCAAGAGCATTGAACTGTTCTTTCATCGCTTCTTTCCATTTTTTCTTACCTTTTGCTTCACTGTAACTCTGAGGTTCTTCATCTTCCTTTACTAAGTAAGCATAGTTTTTCTGAGTCAAATAAGAATTGTCATAGGAATACCTTGTTGGTTGTTTTCTTACTCTGTTTGACCTTCTTGGTTCAAACTCTTCATGTGTATCTGAATACACATCTTCATCAGATCTTAATCCATCTTCATTTCTCATACCTGATCTGATCCTGGATGTACTTGCTTGCATATGATCTTCATCTCCATTCACCTGCATATGTGATTTACCTTTTTCAATTCTTCTTACCTCTTCTTCAAGTGTTTCAACACTATGCTCTTTATCTGTATACCAGCTCTTTCCTTCATCAAATGTCACATCTCTAGAAACAATAAACTGTTTGGTTAGAGGACTCCATAACCTGTAACCCATCTGCTTTTCATCATATCCGATGAACACATATTTTTCAGCTTTTGGTTCAAGCTTATGTCTCAACTGTGATGGTACATAAGCATAAGCAACTGATCCAAACACTTTGCAATGATCAAGTGTTGGTTTCTTGCCCCACCAAGCTTCATAAGGGGTCATCCCATTTAAGACTGTACATGGTAATCTGTTTACCAGATATGTTGCTGTATTTAGAGCCTCAGCCCAAAGATAATTTGGACAGTTCTTCTCCTTTAGCATCGCTCTTGCAAATTCAACTAGAGTTCGATTTCTTCTTTCTGCTACTCCATTTTGTTGCGGTGTATACCTGCAAGTTATTTCTCTTTTAATACCTGCATTCCACAGATAATCATTGAAATCTCGAGAAAAATATTCTCCTCCTCCATCAGACCTTAGTCTTTTGAGTCTCTGTCCTGTAAGTCTTTCAGCATATGCATGAAAATGTCTGAAAGCTCCAAACACTTCTGATTTCTCTTTCAAAACATAAAGAGTTATCCATCTTGTTGCATCATCAATAAACAGAACATAATACCTTGAGCCACTGATAGATCCTTCTTTCGTTGGCCCCCATACGTCTATATGTATGAGTTCTAGCACACCATCATATTTGTAACCATTTTTTTGAAATGGTAACCTGTGGGATTTTCCCATTTGACAGGCTTCACATTTGTGAATCATATGTTGGTTCTTCATGTTTGGTAATCCTCTCACAGACTGTTTCTCTACCATAGCTTTGATTCCCTTTTCATTAAAATGTCCTAGCCTCTTATGCCAGAGGTCTAGTTCTGTAAATACCTCATCACCATGTGTGATCAAGGCTTGACCAACATTCCCTTGTACTTTCAGAGTAAAAAGTCTACCTTCCTTTTTACCATGGACAATCTATTTGTATCCATTCTCTAGATCTTCAACAAATACTCCTTCATTTGTAAACCTGACTTGAAAACCTTTTTCTACTATCTGACCCACACTGATTAAATTCTTTGGGATTGTTGGAACATACAAAACATTTGTTAGTAGGTCAGCTTCATTCTTACACTACCTTTCCAATTGACCTTACATTGTGTTTTGTGTTATCACATGTCTGTACTATATGATTTGAAATGCCTCCTTCTAATTCTGATAACAATTCTATATTTCCTGACAAATGATTTGAACAACTAGAGTCAATATAGAATACCTTGAGGTCTTCATTTTTTGATGTACTTATTGAGTTCATCATCAACGTCGTATGATCATCATTCTGCGTATCATTTGCATAGTTGTAGTAGGTAGTGTTGTGAGACTGATTCTGTCCCCAACCTCTTGCTCCACCTCTACCATATCCGCCTCTTTGGCTTTGTCTAATGGTATTGTAAACATAAGCTCTTGCCGTTGCATCTTTCTTCTGCCACAGCTTCAAGGCTTCTAATTCTTCTTTCTTCGGTTGACTATCATCTTCAAAAGTCGGCTTCTTTTCTTCTCCTGTCACATATTTCATTGATTCTTTACTCATAAGTAAAGCTTCCATGCACATTACCCATGCCGGATAATTATCTCTGTCCAATTTATCAATTGAGATATGATATGCCATGATTTTCTTGTTTCTGTTACTTCCGGTGAGTGTAATGTTAAAAGGTTTTACCTTTTACAAAACTTTACCCTTCAGAATTTGTTCGGAACGTTTCTTGATGCCGTTTATTGTTGATCACCTCAGCTTTTACCTTTCTTTATGAGAATTCTTCAAATTCTCTCTCCGTTTCTTCTTCTGAGAAACCTTTTCTGCTCTTCAGAACCTTTTCTGTTCTGGTACCACTTGTGGATCTTACCGCTCTTATGCCACTTGTAAACCTTAGGCTCTGATACCACTGTTGGTGCAGCGCTTATTGCGGAATTCGCTTACACCACAGAAACTAAGCTAGAGTGATGTTAGAACACCTCTATAATCATCAATAGCTTAGCAAACTTTCTGAAACTGAGAACTTATAACTGTATTTAGTGAATACCAAAAATTCACTTTACAGAAAGCTTCTCGTTTTCTTCAAGCTTCAATTCTGAACTGATTTACTTCAGTCTTTACACTACTGTATTTGTTTACAGTTAAACAATCTTTGCTTCACTTAACTTTGTCAAAACTGAGTTTTGAACTTACCAAAATTCCACCGGAACTTCACCGGACTGTTACCGAAATGTCACTGTAATTGTACCGGAATGCTACCGGAATCAACTGCAATTTTGTTCGTAGTTACTTCAAATGTGTATACATGAAGTAAGGAAGTGATACTTGAACTTCCTTCACTGAATGAACTCTATCTGAAGTTTAAAGAAAAAACTTCACCAGTTCTGGATGTCTCTTTCCGGTCAGACTTTGTACTGTGTGTACATATCCATTTCACCGAAATCTTTGATCAACTTATAATAGAGACTTATAGCTACAAGATAAGCTATATCTCATACAAAACTTTACACTATACTTCGAGATCTAACTCATAGAAATACTGGAGAAACATATACTGAGAAAACTATAACTGTTAACTAACTTTCACAATAACATGAAATCTTTTAGATTTCTTCACATACGAAGAATGCGCTCAAATTCTTCCACATGAACATGTGTTTTCTATTAGAGAAGATGTATACAAAAATAGCTTGGCCTCACTTTGCTCATAGCTATGGAAAACTCTCCTACTCTGAGTAGTTATTCCTTACCATCTCTCTCAGATGAACACCCGACATTTCAGCTTTTGTTATTCATCTCTTCATACGCGATCTCTGGCGTCTTCTACTCTATGCTATTCTATTTCTCTCTCATATGCGCACACACCATCTATCTATCTCAGCTCTCTTATATACTTTGATCCGGTTTCAACAAACTCTCATTCTGGAAGTTTCTACGCTATACATTACAGTCGTGAATCTGTCCCTTCACTAAGGCTTTGGTTTTCTGAACACTTTGTTTCTGCTTTTCTTTGTCTTTATGTCGTTATGCATAATTAGTGAGTGAATCTCCAACAAAGAGCTCTCTAGTTTCCTTAAAATGTGATGCTAAAGGCTTCAATATCATCTCTTTCTGAAAACTACATTGTCTCCGAGGCACGCCAAAGCACATCTAGAATATCTTCATTGCCATATTTCTCCACGAGACGAGATTCAAGAGGTTTTCCTATACTCATTGAGGGACACGTTAAACCAGTTCATGGATTCCCCCGAAAGCTATATTCATGTGGCATGAAAGAAAACGATCGTCATACCACCTTTTACAAAGAACAACATCCTCAAGATTTCTATATTAAAAGGGAAAAAACATTCTATGGAGATATCAAAGGTGTAGCTATTGAAAATGAAGAACATAAAAGTGAGCTAGTCTAGTCATTTTAGGGCATGAGGATGTGTGTGGTTAATTCCATTTTCTTCATTTATACTTATTTTCTCATTTTTATTCAATAAAGTGGCTATTTCTTATGATCCTTTTCTTTAAGTGATTAATCACCCTTTGCCATACATTTCCCCATTGCCTCTTTCTGCACCACAATGGCTAGTAAGTACATATTTAATTGCTCTATATTGCTATAAACTAAGTGCTGATATTCTCTATGATGTTGAGATGGCATCTCTAGGAGTTCCATGTAGCCTTCTTCATGGTATCCAATGATGTGGCCTTCTTTGTTCCACCTATCTTCAATGATCTCAACCATGTTGAACCTTCTATGAGGAGTTTAGCACAATGGATCAAATTGAAAAAACACTATCACTCCCTCCTCTTCATGGAGGGGCGAGGTGCATAAAAGAATGAAATGTAGAAAGTTTATTGACCCAAAAATGGTATACTGATCCATAAGATGTTCTATGTTTTTCTTATTCTATATTTTTTTGAATTGCACACCATGGAGCATCGCCAATGGTTGAACCCCCCCCCTCCCCCCCCCCCCCCTTAAGTTCAAGGAACAAGACCCATTCATGCTCGGATGAGATCCTTTTAACTCTGGTCAAGATGATGCCTTTGTCCACCTCGAAGTGTTGAAACACACACTCAGCTTTGGTTACAATTTCTTATCCATTGGTGGCTAATGAAGGCTTATTTCTAGTATGATGATCCCTTTCCATGAATGGTATATGCAATTCATGTATACCCTTTTTTTATATATTGGGTTATTCCCCTTCTTTTGATTTATTTTTCTTTTTCTTTATTGTACGTCCTATATCTTGGGGGGCTCCTAGAACGAGTGAATTGGGGTCCTGTATTTTTTATTAGGTTATGAAACTCTAAAGAAAAAAAAACATGTAGAGAAACACAATACAAAATTTCACCTAGGGGGTTTGTTTTGTTTAAGGCAAACTAAGGAGGATTCAAGAACAATTGTCATGCGCAAATCTAGAAGGCTCTATTGTCATATCTTTTTTTTCAATGGAGGTTCAGTCAAAGCCTAATCTCCAGATCTTTAACTTTGAAATCGCAACTCTACAAGTGAATGGGCATAGTACCCAGGGGACCCCCCATATCCCACAAAGGAGGGGTTAGACTACCCAAAGGCAACACAAGAAAGGAATGTCCGAAGCCAATTGGTTTCAACTGGATACAACATGGTTACACTAGCCTTAGGAGCACAACGTGTCCTGCTGTAGATGGGGATCAAACCTTCACCCCCGCCTCAAGAGGTAGAAGACCCATCCACCCGAGCTAATGCTCATGGAATTGAAGACAAGATGCAAATTAAATATTAAAAACTAACTTTTCTCAATGATCATATTCATTTTTTTTGAAGGCAACAGAAAAAAGAATAGTATTCAAAGAGAAGTGTACAACAGTGAAGGGGGCAAGAACCCTAGTCCCAAAGGACAATCAAAGGAACAACCCAAGGAGTAGGCACACATGATTTTTTGTACTGACAGAGATCTCCTAGGAGAGTACACACACAATAGGGTTTCCAAACATTAGAACCAAGCCATTTTACATAGAATTGAAGCCAGTGAATGTTCCTCAGGAAGATCACCTACCTAGAGATTGCATACCCAATCATAATAGCCCTGTCCTAGTTGCAAGCATGTAGAAATGTGGTTCTCCAAAAGTGTCATTGAGTGTGAGACCTCCAAAGGGCAATATCTATTATATTGCAACAACCCAATAGAAATTGTAGTTACCAATCAACACCAACAAGAATGTAGTAGGGTTTCATGAGATACCCAAATTGAAGAGTCTGAATATCATGCAATCAAAAGTGGGGAAGAACCTCCACCCCTCCACATATTGTACACAAAATTCTCTGAAAATACGACAACTTAATTTTATTGTCACACTAGTTGCCAATGTGAATGAAGAGCCAAAGGAGGACTAACAACTAAGAACTATAGGAGAGAGCCCAAAGCCACTGTACAACTAGGGCTCCATATCGGATTCTGCTTTTTGATCATTTTATTGACCATTTGATGCATAAACCACCTCTCAGTCTTGAAGTTTTTGAGGTATCCCTAGCAATGGCCACCAATTTGCTCAAAGAATGGAGCGACAATCTTAAAAATGAGATTGCAGCAAGTAGATCTGGACAACAATGCACTTTGATCCTCTTGAAGCTCTTCAGCAAAGAGTAGCAATCTCATGCATAACAGAGTGAACACTCTTGTTTTCATCTAGCTTCAGAGTGAGCACTTGATTGAACTTGAGGAAGCCCTAAAGACAAGCATTAGAAAAAGGAATCAAGTTGGTGCAAGCAATAATAGATAAGAACTTACATTCTTGGAAGAACTGTCTCCAATTTCTAATCCCGACATTGAGATACTTAAGATATCTAGTGAGTTGCCGAAGAATGAGCCACACAGTAAGGCCAGCATGCCATTGCATTTCCAGGGGCTCAGAAAAGACACAAAACACCTCAGTTGGCCTCAGAGGTACCTTGGTCAGGGAACTGGTGGTCAGAGAACTAGGGGGAGAAGAGCCAACAAGCTTTCTCCAACTGAAGTTTTGAAAGAAGACTCGAGCTTTCATCAACAAAAAAATGTATGGGTTTCTCTAACTTAACTTGGAAAACAAGTTGATACTTTGAACGAAATTTTCAGGAGTGCAAATGGGAAGCTCCAAGAGAGAGAGCTTGATCATCTACCAAAACAACTACATATTAGCAATTGATAGTGGGATAACGCTCTGACAGTCACATATCCAAAGCCCAAAGCATCAAGTATCTATCGTCGGGGTAAAGTGAAATAAGAGTTTTTCTTCATTTGTTGGGAGGATAGTTCTTCAGAATACTCAAGATGTCATAACCCTTATCGGGAGCTTCAAAAATACTATTGATACACCTCATACCAATAGCTTTCACAGTGCTCTTAAGGGTGCACTTATAATCTTTGACACCAAATTTGAAAGCTCTTTGATTTTCTGCTTTTCCAAATGAGCTAGAGGATGATACTTCTCCAACAATTCTACATAATAAGAATGTCCATGTGGGAGTAATTGCCAATCAAGATATCTTGAACTCCTAGTTTAGGTAACCTTTTGTAGGCTAAGTGCAGCCTGAGGATACTCCAAAAACCCTTGGCATGCCGACAATCCATGAAAAGACGGGGCACATCTTCCTCCATGCCATAGAAAGCACAATGGCCTTCACTTTTCTTTATTCTCTTAGCCTTCTGACCAATCCAGATGCCATCATGGAGAATCAACTATTGTAGGAAGGAATGCTTCATACACATAGGATAAGCCTAGACACTGACAAATTGGTATCTCCGCTGAGAGTAGGACCACCTCATGTACCTTTTGGAGTTCAACTTCTGCACAATCTAGGCAACAAAACCTTTATTATTCTTATACTTGATCCACATATCTAGGGCAATTTCCTACGGAGTGATGTTCTGAATATCGCAACATTCCATCCTTTGCTCTAGTTTAGCTTTAGCTTGAATTAGGAGCTGTTGACAAACATTGGACAAGTTAGCGAAGGAGTTAATATATTCATTGAAGATCAGCCTTCCATCTTGAAAGAATTTGTTCCAGTGGGTGAAGCTAGCTTTGAAGCATTTGCGTTCTCTAATAGACTGGAACCATCCACACCAGTTTCCAATCCACCCATTCCAAGGGGATTTGTGCGAAAAGAAGTTGATGTTGCCTATGAACTTATGGTTAGGAGAATAACACTTTTTGGTTTCCATCCACACTTTCCAGAAACTACAAACTAAAGGGCTTCCCACAGGAGAGAATAATTGAGGAGAAACAATTAAGTCCCAATTGTTGTTATTAGTCCAAGCTTTGTATTTATGAACATAGAAAGGACTCACATTTCTCCAAATAAGGAAAACCTAAATATCTATGGAGGTGGTACTTCTTAGCACCCATTTTGCAGCAAGATTGCAGCCATTTTAATAGGGCATATTATACCAAGACCTCCTTCACTTTTAGGTAGAAAACAAGTAGCCCAAGCCACTCTAGCAACTTTATTACCATGAGCACCACCACCCTAGAGAAATCTCTTGGAGAGTGCAACAACCCAGGAGATTTTTTTTCTTAGAGGGTTTCCAACAAGCAAGAAAATAGGTGATGCAAGGGAGGGTATAGTTGTTGAGAAGAAAGGATCTATGGGGAAGGGAGGCTTGACAATTATACCACCTTAAGATCTTATTTTTGAATTTTTCAATGATCCAATCCCACCTTTGTTGCATCATAACTTTAAATCCCATAGGTATCCCTAGCAATATGAAAATCACACCTCCTTGAATAATATCACAACTTGCACTAACCACGCACCTATGGTTCAAATTGTTAGAGGATTTAAAACATGTTTTCTTATGATTTATCTTTGAACCACTTGCTAAACAGAACATATGCAAACAATCAAGGAAAGTGGAGGCAGAATCAACATTGACATTCATGCACATGCTAGTGTTATCTGCAAACATTTGCAGACCCAACTTGAGGGGGGAGTTAGGAATGTCGATACCCTTAATGGAACCCTTGTCCATCGCGTATTGAACAAGCAAACCTAGAGCATTGCTAACTATAGCAAAAAGGAGGGGGGCAAGCGAACACCCCTGCCTAATGGATCTAAATAGCTTGAATGGTTCAAATAACTTCCCATTAATGGCCACCGTGGAGTGGGCATTTCCCAAGAGAACATTGACATACCTTATGAACCTCATACCACTTCCAATGCCATGCGAGGACTAAAGGATAAAATCCCAATCAATTATGTCATAAGCGTGATCAAAATCCACTTTGAAAAAATAGAAATCTTGATTTAAGTCATTCACACATTCCATCCCTCCCACATGGAGATAATTGCATCTAGAATGAATCTCCCTTTTGTGAAACCTTTTTAAATAGGAAGGATTATTTGATTCATAATGGGGCTAAGTCTTCTAGCTAGGGAGGAAGAAAAAATCTTATAAATAATAGGTCTCCAATTGTTCAAGTCTTCCTTGCACCCTTTTTTGTGGATGAGCCTTATTACTCCAGTATTGATGTTGATGGGATGGTTCCTTTCCTGATGGCTTCTTCCCAAATAAAAAGAAGGAAAGGAGTAAGGAACTCTTTCAAATCGAGCAAGAACTCGTTAGGAATACCATCAATGCCCGGGGACTTGCCAAGTTTCATCTTGCTAATGGTGTCCTTGATCTCATTGACCTAAATGGGAATGTCAAGGATGGAGGCTATGCCTTTGGGTATCATCTTTTTCCTTTTCAGAGAAATGGTGGCTCTAGCTCTTTGAATGTCCTCTTCCCTTTTGGGGGTACTAGAGAAGATATCCGTAAAAAAAGACTTGGCTTTGAGAAGTCTTTCCTCAATAGTACTAGTGGACCCACCACTTTTCTAATTTAGTAAGGGAATGAAGTCTCTAGTTTTATTCCTTTTGATCAAGGAGAACATATTCTTATTAGATCTATCAAACCTCTCAGCCCAAAAGTCTCTAGAGGTTGCAAGGGCCGTACTAGCCTCCAAGTATAACTCATATCTCAACTTGGACTGAAGCTTAGTAAATCTCAGAGACTTAGAATCTTTGAGTCTAATAATCTCATCATGGATACTTTCTCTTCTCTGAGCATGAAATTTCTTCATAAGGTCTTTGTAGTAGGTGAAGAGCTTTTGTATTTCTTTGACACCCCTTTCCTAACTTTTGGTAGGAGAAGTGAAATTGAAAATTCCTAAGCATGATATCTTTGATTTTTTCTACAAAACATGGAATCTTGAGAAGACTGACATCTAGATGAGGCCATCAAGATCTGTAGACACGAGTACCTTGCTTGAGCCTGATAGTAATTGGAAAATGATCAAAGAGTAAAAAGGAGCAATCAATCACACCTTGGACTTCCCATAAATTTTGGAAGAAGGAAAAGTTGGCGTAACACCTATCAAGGTATGCAACCAGATAAGAGTCATCTTGCTGTCTGTTGTTCCAGGTATAACTAGTATTTTTAGTCACATCTACAAGGTGATGGGTGTAACAAAGTTCAAACCAACTCGACTTTTCACAGCCACCCAAAACATTACCTCTATTATCAAACGTGTCCTTGCTGGTAGTCACCATGTTGAAGTCTCCAATGAGAATGAGAGGACCATCCATGGACATCAGTTCTTCTGAGGCCTCCTTTCTATTGGAACTTGAATTGGCAGCATAAACGTTAGCAACTATAAAATTGAACGGGGTTTTAAGAGAAAGAGAAACCCATTGGTGAGTTACACTAACATTGACATCCTTGATTAAGTGAGAGTAATAGAAACAATGCCAATCATTGCACCACTTTTACCTTGAGGATGTCTAGTATAAAACCAATCGTAGTCATTATTTTTAGAAGTTAAAAGTCGTCGACTTACTTTTTCACTTTCAAAAGGGCATCTAGTTACTTTAATGTAGGATATCTTAATTGGCTAAAGAAGATTTTGTGTGGGCAGGGGGGGTTAGTTATCTTAGAAATTTTGGTTTCTAGTGAGTCATGACGATTTTTTTTTTTTTTTTTTAATAGAGGGTACAAGGAATTGGAAATACACACTCACACACCCAACCTCGTAAGGTAGAGGCACCCATCATGAGATACTCATGGGCATGTCCAGCCAGAACTTGAACTCAGGACATCTTCCTTAAGCTTCAAGGCGTCAGCCCACTAAGCTACGTGGCTACGGACTAGTCAAGACGATTGTTGACCTCAACCGCTTCAAAAGTCAGGATCGAATCTTCCGAGCTCCTTCCCTCCCCTCCAAGGCTCGGAGTCGGAGTCCAGGCTCCCCTTGACTCTCTTAGAGGCAAGAAGATGCCCCGAAACAGCGCACACCAAGCTCCGCGTATACCGTCGTCCTTAATCTCCTGGTAATTGCTTATATGAACTAAGAGAACAAGCAGAAAATGTCGATCATCTTTGCTGCAGTATCCCTCGGCCCCAAGTATCGTATTCAGAAGTTTCGATCATCTTTGCTGCAGTATCCCTCGGCCCCAAGCATCGTATTCAGTGCATTAGTATGGGTCCTTTCTCGGCTCCGACGGGGCAGAAGCCCACCTCAATTACAGAACAAAGGAAAGCATCCTTCTGTAGTCGACGTCGCAAAGCATCTACGGATAGCGATGGTTATGAGTGTTTTGGCTCAGTTCTATGGGATTTCAAGTCAGAGAATGAAGTAGAGAGGCCGCTGAGTCACAGACAGCCATACAAACGCAGAAAATATGTTGACGGCGACGATTACGACACTGATGAGCGGCTCAAGTATGGCGGCTCCGCAAATGAGAGGATTGGAGCTTCACGATCGGCGGCGACTGACCTCCATCTGATAAGCTCATCAATTTCAATCCACGAAAAGAACGGATCCTGTTCTGGCCAATACCGTAGAGTATCTACGGATCGCGACGGTTATGAAAGGTTTCACAGTGGTGCGTCCACGGATTCAAGGATTCATAAACCTCTCGTAAGCGATTCCGAGTGTAGGAATTATGAAGTGGCGAGGCCACGCAGTCATAGTGAGGCATACAGACGATCTACTTCCTTCGCGCGAGTTGTTCACGAATCATATGTCGATGGCGGGAACGATGATATTTCCCCAGAGCTTGTGGAACTCATTGGATTAACGAGTCAGGAATCTCGAGCTTGGGAGCGCATGATCATATTGACTGATTCTGAGCTGGAAACGTTAATAAATAACTTGAACATTTTTCTCGCGGAGAACATGAAGGATAATAAGGCTGCTAAGGTGAAGGCGCTGCTAGAATGGAGAAGATGGAGAGGAGATTTTGGGACCGTCGTCTCGTGCGATGACGAAGTCGAACAAGTGCTTCTTAACATTTCTGATGTGCAAGCCCTTCCCTGGGATCCTCAGACTTGGACGAAGGAGATGCTACTAAGCTTTCCGAGACCTGATTTGCAGTTGGAGTGTCTTCTTCGAGTCATCAGATATGATGGAGAACAGACGAAGATGGAGCTAGTTGAGAAGCTTCTGCTCTGTGGCTCTGAGTCATCTTCCATGCGTAGTTGCAACACATTTCAAATACTAGAAGAGCAGAGTAAGGCTGACATATAGACCATCTTCCTGCTTCTGGTGCGCAATTATTTTCACAACTTCATTGAGGTGTGTGCTTTTCATAATAACAAATGAGACGAATTGGGTGATCCGACATAATCACATATTTAAGAGGACATCATCTCGGTCTTCACATAATCACATGTTTATAAAAGAAGATCTGGTGTGTGCAGGGGCAGTTACTTATCTTAGAAATTTTGGTTTGTTGTGAGTCATCACTTTTGTAACTTAGAACTTTTGGTTTGTTGTGAGTCATGACCTTTGTTTTTTTTTTTTGAGCACAACAGAAAGAATAATATTGATGCAGGAAAGAAAATACAAGACTAACTCCCAGAGCTTTGCATGGGAGGAGAACACCTCAGAACAAGAGCTGAAACAAAAGGCACAGGCAAAGGGAGCCCAAGCCAGCACACCTTACATCAAAATATTTCTAATATACCAGTTAAAGTAACTGATCATATTGTTTCTGTCCCTAGAGTGTATCTGAAGCAATTTGTTCTTCCAAGAACTAAAAGGGTACTTTTTGACAATATACAAGGGGTTCTTATCTAGGAATTTCTCATTGAGGGGAATATTGCTGCACTTGTAGGCCATTCTTCTTATTCCAACAAGGCAGGAGAAAAGAAAGCTTTTTCCCTTTCTGTCAAAGATCTTGCTGTTTCTGTTTTTCCAAACGAACCAGAGAATGTGAGCCCTCACCATCTGCCATAATGCAATGTCCATCCTGTAAGTTTCTCCAATAAGCAACTCCTTAACTCCCAGAGAGTAAATTCCAGCAGTTTGACAGTAGAATTGAATGATTTTCCAAAAGTCCATACTGTCTTTACATTTAAAGAACAAATGTTCCAAGTCTTCAACCTTGCCACAAGCTTTGCACAATCCTGCATCAATATTATATTTTCTAGCTCTGCTTCCAGTCCAGACACCTTTGAGTAAAATCAACCACAGAAGACAGGATTGCTTGTTAGCCATTGGGTAAGCCCAGATGCTTTGAAACCTGTACCTCCATTGATGATAGTTCCAGGACAGGTCCCACTTTTTATTCAATCTCTCACATATGCTACGAATACTGATGAAGGAAGACTTGTAACAAGCATACATGTCCTGAACCACCACCTATAAGGCAATACTTCTGTCCCACAAGTACTCTGCCCTCATGCTCAGCAACTGCAGCTTCCTTTCTTTGATAATCTGTTTACAGGCCACAGAAAGATCATTAATATTCATAATTTGATTATCCTCCAACACTTGACCATTTCTCATCAGATCCTCCCATTTATTGAAACCATAATTTTTACATTTATGCCATCTTATAGGAAGGGAAACTTCTCTATAATTAGTAAACCATCCAACCCATAAAGAATCTTGTAATAAAAAGGAGTAATTCTTGGCAAACCATATGGGCAGTTTGTATCCTTCCTTGATAGACATCCAGGCCTTCCAGAAGTTACAAACCAACTGACTCCCTTTGGGAACAAAGGTGACAGGGGAAGTCACTATATCCCAAAAAGAAAAGTCACACCAACTTTTATTGTTACTCAAGCAAAATAATTTGATATTTCTTTTAATCAGACAGGCCCAAAAGTTTGAAGAGGAAATAGATCTCAGGATCCATTTAGCAGCCATTTGAGTAGCCATCCTAGAGGGGCAAAAAAGACCAAGGCCACCTTCAGATTTCTTCATGCAGCAAATCTTCCATGCTACTTTCGGAATTTTTGAGCTGCCCCATCAGAACCTTCTGGACAAAGCAATGATTTGAGCCAGCTGCTTCTTGGAAGGCTGCCAACAGGCAAGGAAATAGGTTAGCCCAGGAAGAATATAATGCTTCAAAACAAAGACTCTTTGGGAAATGTTGGCCTGCATATCCAACCATTTAAAGATCTTTACTCTAAATTTATCCATGACCCAGTCCCATCTCTGCTGGAAAGTAATTTCAAATCCCATTGGGATACCCAATAATCTGAAAACAGTACCTTTTTTAATGATGTCACACCCTGCCCTACGCACACAGTCAGGAACTAAATCATTAGAAGCATAAAAACCAGTTTTATGGTGATTGACAGCTGAACCACTTGCCAAACAAAAGGTATTTAGACAACTTAAAAAAGTGTTAGCAGACATGGGATCAGCTTCCATCACAAGATTAGTGTCATCAGCAAACATCTGTAAGCAAAGCTTGTCAGCAGCTTGAGGAATTTCAAGACCTTTAATAAGACCTTTATTAATACAATCTTTAACAAGCCAGCCTAGAGCATCACTAGTGATGGCAAACAATAAGGGAGCTAAGGGACAACCTTGCCTAGCAGATCTACAGAGCTTAAAAGGGGAAGACATGTGACCATTCATGGCTACTTTGGAATGAGCATTGCCAAACAACACACTAGTGTACTTAATAAAGTTTTTCCCAACTCCAACATCATGAAGAGATTGAAGAATAAAATCCCACTCAATCCTATCATAAGCCTTGTCAAAATCAATTTTGAAAAAGAAGGTTTCAATATTCTTGTCCTTAGCATAGTCCATCCCTTCCCAAATAGTGATAATAGCATCAAGGATATATCTTCCTTTAATAAACCCTTTCTGCTCAGGAAGAATAATGGAGTCCATCAAAGGACTCAATCTTCTAGCAAGGGAGGAGGCATAAATTTTGTAAAGAGAAGTCAGACAAGAGATAGGTCTCCAATTGTTAAGATCATCCTTAGATCCTCTTTTATGAACTAATTTAATAACTCCAGTATTAATGAAGGAAGAAAGAGAACCTCTACTTATGGCTTCTTGCCAGATCCAGAGAATAATGGGCACCAGAATTTCTTTAAACTCCTGAAAAAACTCATTAGGAATGCCATCATGACCAGGGGACTTACAGGGCTTCAACTTACTAATGGTTTCTCTAACCTCACCAGCAGAAAGGGGGAGATCAAGGAGGGAGACCAAACCCTGAGGAACCAATTTCTTCCTACAAAGGGCAATGGCAGCTCTTGCACTCCAGACCTGCTCCCCTCTCTTGGGAGGCATAGAGAAAACATTGGTAAAGAAGGACACAGCCTCCTGTAAGTTGTCCTTAATACTTGAGGCAACATCACCATTGCTTTTCCTTAAGAGAGGAATGAAATCTTTAGCTTTTTTTTTTCTCATAATCTCATACATGTGCTTATTAGGTTTATCCACTTTCCCAGCCCAGAACTCTCTAGACGTGGCAAGGGCACCACAAGCCAGAAGGTAGTCTTCATACCTCACTTTTTCCTGAAGCTCCAGGATCTTCTGAATCTTAACATTACTACTTAAATTGGAACTTTCAATTCTGTCTATCTCTTTAATATGCATCATTCTTCTGTTATACCTGGTCACCCTGGCTTTTTTCTTAAAAAAGGCAAGGGCGGTTTGAACATCTTTAATAGCAGCCTCCCAGGCCTTGAAAGGGGAACATCCCCTCAAGAAATGCTTTCTAAAAATATTAATGATTTCCACCTTAACTAAAGGCACTTTAAACAAAGACATATCCACATGAGGCCACCCGGCTCTGTAAGACGGGTTATTGCTAGCCATTTTAACAACAATAGGAACATGATCCGAAATGTGAAGGGAGGGATCAGTGGTACAGTTACAGTTCCACAAAACCTGAAATCTGGAGGAGTTCATGTAGATTCTATCAAGTCTGGCCGAAAGCCTATTACTAGAACATCTGTTGTTCCAGGTATGACCAGTACTAGAAGAAATATCAACAAGGTTATGCAAGTTCACTAATCTGAACCATTGATTTTTTTCACCTCCAGCAATCACATTATTACAATTACCAATTCTGTCAGCAGAGTTAGTGACCACATTAAAATCACCAGTAAGGATAAGATCCCCATCAAGCTTACCAATTTCCTCCCAACATTTGGACCTGTCATAAGGATTATTAGCAGCATAAACAGAAATAATAGTAAAATTGAAAGGATCTTTACACTTGAGGCCAATCCACTGATTGGAATCACTAATCAAAGATTTTTCAACAACTTGACTGATACTAGACTTAATACCAATAGTTGCCCCACCCTTTCCACTGTGATTAGTAGAAAACCAGGTGATGTTACTGGAAATTATCTTCAGATTGGCAATAAGCTGATCTCCACCTACCTTAAGTTCCTGCAGACAGATAAAATCAGGAGAAAGAGAGGAGTCTTTTAACCAGTTACTAATGACCTTGCCCCTAACAGGATCAGACATCCCTTTAGTATTTAAAGAAATAAGATTGAGGAAATCCATAAAAATTATTTTTTGAGATTCTTGATCGGTTTCACAGCTGAGATGGAAGTCCTAATAACATCTTTCCTTTTGGGCTTGGATTTGTCTTTGACTGAGGGACTTGCCATCTTATCAATAATCATATTATCCTCATTATCATCCAAAACCCCTGCCTGAAACATCCCTTCTTCATCACTTTTATTCAATTGTTCTACAAAAGGGTCATTAGTTTTTTGTAGATCAAACTCATTATCTTCTTTTGAATGAATCTGAACGGGGGAGGGATTAATTTTAAGAGATTGGGGCTTAACACTGTTTTTCTTACCCACAACGGTCCATCCCTCACCGCTGTCTAAGTGATTTCTACTCGAAAGGGTAGACAAAGGCTCATTATTACCCTTTTGTATGCCAGCACAATCTGCATTCTCAGACTCAAAAGAATTAGACAAATCAAGAATCTGGAAAGGATTACTTATACCTTTAACAAGAGTTTCAGATTTTAGACCGACCTGATAGGACCTCCTTTTGATTTTACCTGTCTGCTTTCTGAGGCCCAAATCTTCCTTGGGATTCTCCTCTTTCTTAACATTAGAACCCTGTTTTTCTGATTTCTCATCTCTGTTCTCCTTACCCTGATTGCTCACAAGAGAGGGACAGTCCTTAATCAAATGCCCCTGTCTATAACAATGAAAACAAGCATTAGGTAAATTCTTGTAAACAACCTTTTGTTCATGCAGCTTGTATCCTTCAGAATTCTTAAGGACAAGAACAGGTTTAATTTCTTTGGAAATATCTACTTCGACAAGCATCAAAGGATCCCATTTAGGGTTAAAGCCATTCCTAGACTTCTGTCCAAGAACTCTGCCAATAAGCCCTCCAAGCTTTTCAATCCAGGGAAAGTATTCCACAGGCAAATCAGGAAGTCCAATCCACACAGGAACCTTAGTAGGTTTTGGGCCCCTAGGGTTAAACCCAGGAAACCATTTAAAAAAAGAGATAGGAGTATTTCGTATTAGCCAATGACCTTCAGCAATCACTTGCATAGCATTGTTTCCATCCTCAAAAAAGAACAGAAAATAGTTATTAGGCAAATATTGAATGTGTTTGGCAAAGAGACCTCTAGTTTCCCAGTTAACCTTCATCCAACTCTTTAGAACTTCCTGAGCAGGTCTTATACCATGACATAAACCAATGACTACTTTCTCAGTCAGATGGTTGTTCCATTTTTCTAAGGAAATACTATCAATGACCAAAGTGGAATCATCTCTGTCTTCAACTTCAGGTTCAAGATTTATAACATGTTCAGGACGTCGATTAGGGAAAGAATCTTCCTCTTCCATGCCCAAATCAATTTTTTCTTTTCCTTTACTGTCCCGAATAGACGACTGAGGAGGAGACATACCTGCGAAACCTTGCATGTTGAACATGGAGAAGGCATTTTGTTGAGGAGCTTGAAGAGCACCAACATAAGACATAGAACTAGAACTTTGCAGACCGCTCAAAGGTTTGTTGGCTACCTGAATCTTGTCAAAGACTTGAGAGCCAGAAGTAGTCGCAGAGCCATTACCATAGTCGAAGATAGGATTGTTCGCTGTCTGCAAGTTAATCAAATCCCCCTTCAGAAGGGAAGGACCCGCCATCCCGTCCCTGAGAGCTTCATGCAGCGACATGGAGAAGGACCAGAGCAGCGCCCCAAAGAGCACCAACCAGAAGAGCTCCCCAAGGGAAACCCCCGGGAAATGAACAGACAGGAAGCAAGAGCCCCCCTCGTAGCGAGGGGGGAGAGGGGAAGTAAAGGCGACCCGCACCCCAACAGGCTCACAGCCCGAGTTGCATGAAGAGCAATGAAGCTCAACAGAACGAGTCACCGTGCTCGTCGTGAACAGCACCGATCCCTCTCTGTTTCCAAGTTGTTCTCTAGTCATGACCTTTGTTGTCCTCAACTGCTACAAAAGTCAGGATCGAATCTTCTGACCTCCTTCCCTCCCCTCCCCTTGACTCTCTTCGAAGCAAGTAGATGCCCCGAAACAGCGCATACCAAGCTCCGCCTATACTTTCTTCCCTAATCTCCTGATAATTTCTTATATGAACTAAGAGAACAAGCAGAAAATTTCGATCATCTTTGCTGCAGTATCCCTCGGGCCCAAGCATCGTATTCAGTGCATTAATATGGATTCTTGCTCGCCTTCGACGGGGCAGAAGCCCACCTCAATTACAGAACAAAGGAAAGCATCCTTCTGTAGTCGACGTCGCAAAGCATCTAGGAATTTCAAGTCAGAGAATGAAGTAGAGAGGCCGCTGACTCACAGACAGCCATACAAACGCAGAAAATATATTGACGGCGGCGACTACGACACTGATGAGCGGCTCAAGTATGGCGGCTCCGCAAATGAGAGGATTGGAGCTTCACGATCGGCGGCGACTGACCTCCATCTGATAAGCTCATCAATTTCAATCCATGAAAAGAAGGGATCCTGTTAATATCGTAGAGTATCTACGGATCGCGATGGTTACGAAAGGTTTCACAGTGGTGTGTCTACGGATTCAAGGATGCATGAACCTCTCGTAAGCGATTCCGAGTGTGGGAATGAAGTGGCGAGGCCACGCAGTCATAGTGAGGCATACAGACGATCTGCTTCCTTCGCGCGAGTTGTTCACGAATCATATGTCGATGACGGGAACGGTGATAATTTCCCCAGAGCTTGTGGAACTCAGTGGATTAACGAGTCAGGAATCTCGAGCTTGGGAGCGCATGATCATATTGACTGATTCTGAGCTGGAAACGTTAATAAACAACTTGAACATTTCTGTCGCGGAGAACATGAAGGATAATAAAGTTGCGAAGGTGAAGGAGCTGCTAGAATGGAGAAGATGGAGAGGAGATTTTGGGACCGTCGTCTCCTGCGATGTCGAAGTCGAACAAGTGCTTCTTAACATTTCTGATGTGCAAGCCCTTCCCTGGGATCCTCAGACTTGGACGAAGGAGATGCTACTAAGCTTTCCGAGACCTGATTTGCAGTTTTAGTGTCTTCTTAGATCATCAAATATGATGGAGAACAGACGAAGATGGAGCTAGTTGAGAAGCTTCTGCTCTATGGCTCTAAGTCATCTTCCATGCGTAGTTGCAACACATTTCAAATACTAGAAGAGCAGAGTAAGGCGGACATGTAGGCCTAATGACCATCTTCCTGCTTTTGGTGCGCAATTATTTTCACAACTTCATTGGTGTGTGTGCTTTTCATTATAACAAATGAGATGAATTTTTTTTTACCAAAAGGAAGTTCGGCCATGGCCTATTCTCCCGGACTTTAATTAAAAAAATAAGAAAAGTTACAAGTGATTGGGACTAGTGCCCATGGGACCCCCAAATCCCACAATACAGGGGAAGAGTACTGCAAGCTAGAGGGCATTACAAATGAGGTGGACAAATCTATCATCTCCCTCATGTGGGACCCATTTGGGTTTCAAGTTGTTATTTTCAAGGAGATAAATACAGTGATGTGTAAACGGTGGAGATCTCTTATCTCGAGAGATTCTTTTTCCTAGAGAAAACAGGGATTCCTCAATCGACCATTCCTTTGGCGTTTGGCCAAAATTGACAGCACATCGCTCCCTCCAAATCTTCGAAAGAGTCTCACCCCTGATGGCATTCCACGGTGATCCGACATGATCACATATTTAAGAGGACATCAGACACTCCTTGCGATGATTCTCCCGAAGTTATGCGAGAAAGGTGATCCACCCTGAGGTGGGTCCTACCTTTCCTAACAACCACTTCAAAGTCATATTTCGTTAGTAAGAGGAACTACCTTACTAGGCATCCTGTATTGCAAGGTATATTGACCAAATATAATAAAGCTTGATAAAAAACTTGAACTTGTTGGCTAATAGACAAGGTCTAAACTTCTTCACGACCTATACCATGCCTAAGCCTTCTCCTTCAGTTATTGTATAGTTTTGTTCGATTGTGTTTAGCTGTTTGCTAGCATATGCTATAGGCAAATCTAGATTTCCTTCACTTGTGGGTTGTGCTAGCACACATCCTATTGCATAATTGGATGCATCTACATGGACATGGAATGGTTTATTCCAATTAGGAGTGGTCAATATTGGTGCTATGCACAAATGTCTCTTCACCTCATTGAAGGAATTTTCACATTTGTCATTCCACTCAAAATTTGTCAAGAGATCATAAAGAGGTTTAGCTATGATTGCATACATGTGGATAAACCTACGGTAATATCCACAATGACCCATAAAGGCTTGTACCTCTTCAACATTTTGGGGCCTTGGCAACTCCACTATGGCTCTTACTTTGTCTACCTCTGTTGATATTCTGTTCTTAAAAACAATATGACCTAAGATCTACCTTGACGTACCATGAACACACACTTTTTTGGGTTCAGACAAACTCGATATTCTCTACACTTGTGGCAGATTTGTCTAAGCTCGGGGATGTGGTGTCTCCTTTCTTGGGAATGAGCACATTAATCATCCACATATACTTCTAAGCTCTTTGAAGACCTTAGATCATCTCACCTTAGAAGAGCTACTCTTTCACATAAATCATCTCACCTTAGAAGAGCTACTCAGAGTAAAACCTGAGTTATGGAATCAAGTGCAAAATCAAGTTCTAGAACCGGGTTCCGATGTATCAAAAGCAAGCTCTAAGCAGAAAGTGCCAAAGATACCTCTAGACAAAATCGGAAACATGAGTGAAGGTGAAGAAGGTAATACTTATCTTCCAATCACCTACCAAGGTTACACAACCAAAGCTATCTTAGGTTCAGGTGTTGGTTTTGCTATTCTAGCCACCTCCTTATGGAAGCAATGGGGAAAACCCGTATTAAGACCAACTAGAATGAAGCTTCAAATGGCTAATGGACATATTGAAAGACCTCTAGGATTGCTAGGAGGGATAACTCTAACCACTTTTGGTGTAGAGTTTGAACACACTTTTTCTATATATGACTTTGGCAAAAATAAGGTCTATGAAATGATCCTAGTAAGACCCTTCCTATGACAATTGCAAATAGTACAATATTGGGGAACCAACTTCTTGTACTTGCAACACTTAGGGGTCACAACCAAGGTCAATCTAAAAGATTATACCTTCAAAGATGTACCACCCTATAGCGGAATCCTATCCACTAGGCGCTAGAAGATTCAATCTTTGTGCATTCCAAAAGTTCATATGATCCATCTTGGATGCATGAAGACACTCATTTGTGGATGTGCAAGGTCCGAGAGGAAGAGGAAAGACATCTAAAAGTGAGAGAAGAAGGAACTCCTCTAGGAGACAGATAGGCTAGAGACCTGACCTACACATCGATGATCTTTCTAGATGAGGAATTCAAGCCTCATGGTTGGGCAAAAATCTTAGCCACCATGGACATTGCTGTCAATGAAGAACAATGGACACCTCATTGTGATGAGGAGGAGGGTTATGATATCTCTGTGTTCATGTGTGAGCCCTTGCTAGAAGAGGGCGACCCTAGTCATGTCAAAGAAGAAGAAGAGAATGACGATGATCTAGAATCCATTGTGATGGATAGTTGCTCTAACTCAGAGGAGCACTATCTAGACAATGTAGGATCATTTAACCAAAAAGAAGAAGAACCTCTTACAAGCATTGAAACTATAAATTCAAGGGAGAAAAGTGAAGGAAGTCAAAAGAAAAAGAAAAGAAAAGTAACAAAACAAGAAGAGGACGAATCATTGTTTGAAGTACTAGAAAATTTCAAGAAATATGAAGATTAAGTCCAAAAATTTTTGGTACCAATGCTTAAAAGTGAGTCCACCACAGGAGAAGCATATGATAATAAATAAAAGACCAAAAAAATTATGGTAACCATTAAAGAGAACAAAGAGTGATGTATATACATAGGAGAAGATCTAAGTGCAGAAGAAGAAATAGAGCTTGTAGCTTTATTAAGGGAATATAGGGATGTGTTTGCATGGACCTATAGAGACTTGATGGGTGTAGATATGAAAATATGCTCTCATACAATCCCCATGATAGTTCACACCAAGCCCACCAAACAGAAGCCCTACAAACGTCATGTCTAAGCCTTTTGGGGTTGGATCTACGAGAACAAGCCCTGGTTGTGGTCTATTTACAATGAGTGGTGGGGTGTGATGAAGTGAAGTAGATGGAGTTTCTTCATGTGAGGGATTTTGAGAAGCAATATCTTCTTTTTTTTTTGCATCTTTAAGGCTTTCTTCTAGTTTGGATAACTTTTTAGTCCATTTACAATTGGCGTTCTCCCTGGTATCCTTCCATGTTCTTGTTTTCCTCTTACTAGGCTCTCTTGATTCACTTGACTCTGATTGTTCCGCTGGTTTATGTTGTTCTAAGGCTTGTGCCCTAGTGAGTGCATGTATAGGAGCCACGTTAGTGCTACTTGTACTTGAATCCACCACTAAGCCTACCACGGTCCACATTGATGGGTGTAACCTTGGATGCACTAGAGGGGTTCTTGGGACAATCTCTTGATAGATGTTCTTTACTTCACCGCAAGACAAAAGCCTTGTATTGTGATGTTCTATCCTTGTCCCTAATATGGTGGGTGGAAACATTCACGAATGAAATGGTCATCCTGACATCTAAAACATGGTCCTCTAGGGGCTTATGGTCTTAATTGTCTCAAGTGGGGCCTGGGATTAGGATTCGTATACATGATAGTGGAATATTTTGGCCCCCAGTTTGCTTCCATAGGTAGTGCCTCATATTGATATGGATAAGCCTCACTATGCTTAGGTGACTTAGTGTAGTAAGCTCATGGACTCTCTTCATGGGAGTAGTCGGAACTATGAGCATGAGGTCTATCTCTACCTATAGTCTATGCAAAGCTTACCTCAAGTCTCTCTCCAGGTTTTTCCCTTTGGGTTCCATGAGCTTGGGATGATCCTGCTCCTTTGAGGCCATGGGAAACATTAGGTGGAGGGAAAATCAATTCGCCCTGCCAAGTATAGGCATGCCTATCATACTTTGATACTTAGAAAATTCTCTCCAATGTGTTATCTAGATAGTCAAATTTTCCTCGCATCTCAGGATCTTTGAACTCGTAGATGGTGACTCTGCCTATTCTCCTAAGTTGATCTACCTTGAATCTCCAAAAAGCTTCCTCCGTTTCTCTATACAAGAATAGTTCTATGATTTTGTTGTCTTGGGGAATCCACTTTGGAGTAATTACCCTAGTCAAGAAAGACTTGCCTCAAGGAGTCTTGGGTTCTCGTCCTAGGTCTCCTTGCTCTAGATCTCCTATATCATTCTCGAGAATAATATTTCCAAACTCATCTATCCTATCTGGTAAGTTGGTAGCCTTATACATGGTTCCTTGCTTATCAATGTATGAACCCTCTTCGAATTTAACCACTGGGTGTTCAAGTCCAACGGGTTCATCAAGATTTTTGATTTGCACAATTGATCACGTCAGACCATCCCCATAAATGCATGCACCTAATTGGTTGTCCTAATATACTCCAATTGTGTTTTATAGGGACCTTCTAGTGTCTGTAAATGGGTAGTTCTTGAGCTACCTGTGGGTCTCTCCATGCTAAAAGACATTTTTGAGTCACTTATTTCCAAACTTAGCATGTAAGGATAACCATTAAGTTGTTTTACCCACGACCTAGCTGTATGGTTGACACTAGCCTCAAATGATCTGATACTTTTTCTATCCCTTCCTAGGTGTGTACCAGATCTAAGGTTCATAAGCCTTGTCTACTAGTCCCAATTTTCCCTTTTGTGATGCTCAAAATCCTTTAGAGCCACCTTGGATTTTTAATCCCACTTGAAGGTTAACTTCAAATTAGCCTATCTAAAAATCAATGCATTATTTTAAAGAAAAATACCTGAGAGCATGTAGGATTCAAAATGAGCTTTCCAATGCAATATAAAGCACAAAAAACGGATATTTGATGAAAAATTTATGTCAAATCAAGCTCCTAGGAGTCAAAACAGGGAAACAAGACCTCACGATACATGATACCTAGGAAGTATCGATGATACTTAAGAGCAAATGATACATGATACTTGCCTTTAAATGATACATGATACTTGCCTTTAAAATGATACATGATATTTCCAAGCCACGATACATGATGCTTGAACTATATGATACACGATATCTTAGCCCGGACAATACACGATACTTGATCTCACAATATGATACTTCGCTCCAACATGATACATGATACTTGAGGTTGGTGATACTTGGACTTCACAATACACGATACTCGAGGATGCACGATACACGATACTTGCCCTCACGATATGATACTTGTCCTTGGATGATACACCATATCAATCCGAATGATACGATACTCACCTTCGCGATACACGATACTCAACCCGACGATACATGATATTTGTGTAGTATTGCAATACACGTGGAGCTTAGGTATCAAAAATACATGATACCTACCAAGTATCACGACACACGGGAATTCTAGTATCGCATACCTGAATTCAACCGATCATAATTCTTGGACTTTTTGAAGTCCAAATTCAAAACTTTATGCAAATATCTGCACCTTGCGCCCTCCCTGTCACCCTTATATGCATATAGACGCAAAATCTCTCACCTAACCCACGATATTGCACTCGCAATACTTGATGCAGGTCATGTCACACCATGTGAATGATCATTTAGTTTTTGGGTATATAGAGTGTATTTCAAGATTATTTCTTTAGCATTTCAGCTCTAAACTCCCTCTAAGCTTCTTTCTCACAGCCTTAAATGAAAGCGAAGTGAATGTACAATAAAAAAATAGAAATTTTAGGTGAAGATGAAGATGGGAGAAAACGTTGATGATGATGATGATGAAGGTGGAGAAAAACTCTGAAACTGAACTGAAAATGACTTTTTTTACCTTCCAACATCGCTACTCTACGTTTTACCATCACACGCTCGTCCTTGAAGCTCTCTTCCCAGCAATGGCGCCGAATTTGGTGTCACTCTAGCGTAATGGTAAGCACCAATGTGAGGAGGTCCACCTCATAAATGTCAATCCATGGAGACATGAGGACTAGTATGGAGACTGTGTACTAGTGAAGGTGCAAGTGCGTGAGTGAGAAGCACACAAGCATGCACACACATACACACATGTACACACACGGCAAGAGCAAAGAGAGGAACAATGGAAGCTTTCTATTACAAAAGAAGTCTCTTACAAATTTTCAACCTCTAACCAACCAACCTAAAAAAGGAGATCTATGCTGATGGTAACATAAGTAGGTACAAAAGCACGATTGGTAGCTAAAGGATATGCACTAACATATGGCAATGATTATGAGGAAACATTCAGCCCTGTAGCTAAAACGTTCATTGTTAGAGCACTTGTTGCATTAGATACAACAAAAGGATGGACTTTGCATCAGATGGATGTGAAGAATGTTTACTTACATGATGAGTTACAGGAAGAAGTATACATGGACCAGCCACAAGGATATGAAGATTCAAAGCACTTAGAATATGTTTGCAGATTGAAAAAGGCTCTGTATAGACTTAAAGAAGCCCCTCGTGCTTGGCATGCAAGGATTACTGACTACTTAACCACCATTGGATTTTCTATGTGTAGAGTTGCAATAGATATTTTTAAAAGAAGGACCAAATAACCAAAGACATGCTAGTACCATGCAAACAATTGGTATTTTTATGGAAGATGATTTGTTGGACAATTGAGAGGCAGATTTATATGAAGAAGAGAACATGTTGGCTTGGCTACATGGAGATAACTTATCTTCTTGCTACAAAATTTTTCCAAACAACTCAAGCAGAGAGGAAGACTATGAAAGAAAAGAGGAAATCATTCAGGTCATTAATTCGGGTGACACCAGTCAAAAGCCATAGAAGAGAAAAGAAAAGAACAATACTTAAGTGCAACAATAATGAAGCTACTTCAAATCCTATATCAGTGGCCACTTTGTTATGGATAATGGTATGGATGTCATCTGTGATGATAATTTTTCTGGCACTAAGTGTAGGGCTTTACAAGGATGTGGAAGGAGTACCTGCAGGTCTTTGGAAACACAGGATTACATTGGCTGATGAAGCTGGAACAGTAAGATGGAAATGTTGTAATAAAAAATTTGCTAAAACAAAGATATAAAAGACGAAGTATGATAGAAAGATTATTCCAATGAAGGATTCAGGGTGGCCCTATCAAATGGTCAGTGCACCCAAAAGAAAGACATTTCAAATGAGGTGCAGTACAAATAGAGATTATGGAGGGCTAAGAGTTTCTATTGGTCATCATATTCAAGCTCAAGGCCCATCATCAGCAAAAGTAAAGCTTTTTGGATCACCTAGAACTTGCAAAATCTTTCTAGGTTGTACATACCCTTCTCATACCATTTTTTTCCTCAAGTTTTATTAGTTTTCATCCATTTTAATGCTTGTCCTTTGAGTCTTTATGCAATTTATAAGCCATTTCATAGCCCTTTTCATGAAAAGTTTGTTTGGAATTTTTCAAGAATTTTTAGATTTTTTTAAAGATTTTTTGTTATCTTTTTTTCTATGTTTTTCTTGATAGAACAGAAGAAATGTACTTGGTATGAAAAGATACATGCCTACTTGATTACATATGGTTTTGAGAAAAGTCCAATTGAGATCACGTTATATGTTATGTGTGCAAATGATGTGCTTCTTATTATTGTTGTCTATGTTGATGACATGCTCCACACTAGTCCTAATGAGGAGCATATTATTAATTTTAAGGCTGATTTGCATGCCTCTTTCGAGATGTCAGATTTGGGGCATCGGCATTGTTATTTGGGCATTCAATTAACGAAAGTTGATGGAGGAATAGCTTTGTGCCAAACAAAATATATTGACACATTATTGCAAGATTTTGGCCTTGAAGACTACATACCTATTGCCACTCCTATGGATAAGTGTTTATGATTGAGTCTTCATGATGTTGGTGATGCATTTGATGTTATTCTTTATCAGCAAGTTGTTGGATGCTTGATTTACTTAAGCATAATTTGGCCTGATATTTAGTTTGATGTTCCTCATATGAGCAAGTTTGTGCATTTCCTAAGTGTCAAGCATTGTCAGGCAGAAGTGCATCTTTCGCTAGTTGATTGGTACCTGACTATGTACAACAAGTTCCTAGTGTAACTCAATAAAGTCAATTTGTTGACCCAAAGTAATGCATAAGAATTGCATTCCAAGAAAGGAACTCATAAAGACATTGAATAAAGAAAGTATTGACCTTGTTCTAGATGAAGTTTTGTATAACTATGGGTCCAAGCCACAAAAAACATGGGATTTAAGGGGCCAAAGTCCCTTAGAAAACCCTACGAGTTCTATGAGCAACCCCTGGGAAAGTATCTCCAAGTATAGGCATTGAACCCTTGATTTATCTAGATTATTTGAGCTCCCATTTGAAGCGTCTCAACCTTAGACTTGATTTATCCAAGATGTGGTAACCTTACCTTGGGGTGTACATGGGAGGAGGAGGCTTAGTACTTGATTAGGTATCCATGTGATACCATGTGGTTGGACGTTAGGCATGTTTCCACATGAGGGACACTTTGAGGGACACTTTGAGGGACACTTTGAAATTCCCAACGACATGCAACCCCTTGGCCTAGAGGTATATATATGAGTGGTGTTGGTTGGGTGGAGACATGCTCTCTTTCTTAGAGTTGTGGTCTTAGTATGCTTAAGTTCTCTTGCTAGTTAGATTGTTTGATAGGATAGTTTCACAACATTGGTGTTCTAGCTAGGGAAGTATTCTTTATGATTCTTACTTGAGCATAAAAACACTAACGACAAAAGCACGAAAAGTAGCTACCTCATGTGAAAACTTACCGTCACACAATTTCAACAAGAACATCCCCGACAACGGTGCCAAAATTGTAAGGGCACATCATTATATCCTATCAACAAACACAATAAAGAAATATTGAATCCATGGAGTGGTCAATCGGTGGTATGAAGATTGTACATGGTAAGATGGAAGTACGTGCACCTACATCAAGAGAGAGACAATGTTAGTGGATCCATTCCTCCTCTGCTTCCATACTTGTGCTTCCCTTTTACGATTTTCTTCATTGTTTGAATGAGCTCTTATTGTTTTCGCTTGAGGCTGTTTGGCCACTTTTTGAGCTTCCTACGATAGCCCGCTAGCATTATAGGCATACATATAAGCTGAAAGAAAGGACATCCTAAGGAAGAATATGGCCTCTAGATTGTCCTCAAGTGTGTTTACACACAACACTACCAAAATATATTAATAGGATGATCCTATGTTGATATTATCAACAAAAAATATATCGGTGGTAATCCAAAAGGTGTTGATGATATGCTCATTTGGTGATTTCCTACATGTCCTACCTATGATATAAAATTTTCTCAATTTATTTTG
>CM035416.1:192749457-192756957 GCA_020310875.1 Ceratopteris richardii | reverse complement strand
CCCATCCCTTAAAAATAAGAGGTACCATTGTTGAGTGTCAGGTTCATTCTAGAAGGATATTTTCCTTATTTCTTGTACTCTTCTGCATTCTATACACTCAACCCTATGTGTAACACTTCTCCAAAAGTATTGTTTCCAATTGTAGTCATGTTGGTTGCTATGAGCATTTGAAGTTCATTAATTCATCCAAAGATAGTAATTTCTTTGAGCTAGTCAATGCGCAAAACTATTTGTTTTGTATCGACTTTTTCTCCTTGATGCTCCAAAGTACATAGTGCATCTTATTGCATTTATCGCATGCATATAAGGTCTATTTGAGTCTCGGCTCAAGGGCTGGTCTTATGCCAATTGGTTGGACCCAACTTCCTCACTTCACAACTCACTTTTCTACCTCCTACAAGCTTCTTCAAGTTCTCTCACACATGACCACCTTAAGCTTGAGGAGAAGTATTGAAAATGTGAACTATGCAAGCTTAAGGTGCATAAAGGGGTCAAAAGATCTTAATGTGGACAAACGTCACGACTAAAATCACTTAGGGTGGTCTCAAGGTTGGGCAAGGTCAAGCAAGGCAGTCATAAGACAGTGGAAAAGTTGAGAGAGGCATCTAAAAGCTATAAAACGAGGTGAAGAGTTATCAAATGCATGGAAGTCTTGTAGGTCATTGAAGGCTAAGAGACATATACTCCATGAGGCTAAAGGAGAGAGTCAACATAGGCTCAAGGAGCTAAAAGCTAGCTATCCAAGCTAGGGAAAATGTAGAGGAGGGCCTTATATGCATAGAGGAGGAGTAAGGAGGAGCTATCAAGCCCACAACCCCTCTAGTCTCTTGTAGGTAGAGACATAGTTGGATTATAATAGTTGTAAGTATTTGTGTACATATCCCATTCATGATATTTAAAGTGCATTTTGTAGCTTATATACATGTCGTACTTTTGCTAAGAGGTCTTCTTGAAATCAATTTTGCATCGAGAGAAATTAGTGTATCCCTGTAACCATAATTTCTCCATATCCTACATCTCTGCATAGTCTGTATTGTACAACGTTGTTGAATAATCTAAATAGATCTATTTGAGGTGTTCTATAGGTTGTTGGAAAGGTTATGAAGCATACAAAGTGTGGTTATAATATTAGGTGATTTGACTAAGTCTAAGAGATGCAAATAAGAGTTTTTGTGTAGGGTAGTATGAAAGGTGTATGACGGGACCTAGGTATTGGGTTCATTTCACTTCTAGTGTGCCAATATGAGGGATTAAATTCGATCACTACAAACACATGCTTTTACAAAAGTCTTGCATGCAACACAAGGAGAACTGAGTTTTTGTATATTTGCTGGATCACACACTTCATTGTGGATGATAAACTCTATTTTGAAGGAGATTCTCTATGTCAACCAAGAAGAGGCGACAAATTAGAGAGTCACCATGTGAGTGAGAGTGAGAGTATGATTGAGAATGTGAGTGTAAATGAGCTCCGTGGTGGTGGAAAGGTTGAGGCTTCATCAATAAGCTGTTTTCGAAAGCTATTGTATTGATCGATTCAAATCTATAATATTAGAACTTCTCATTCCTTAAATCATATCTTGTCTACTCTTTCGAATCGGATTTTCTCTTAATCTTTTAAAGATTCTATTTTTCTCTCTTCCACCATTCTTGAGTGTTGAGAGTGATGGATGGATGCACTCAGGAAATCAGTTGGTGCTGCAAAACCTGCTTCACACCTGCCCTCTTTTCTTTCCAGATATACTTAGGAGACTCCTTGAGCTTCCAAATGACACCAAGAGACTATATATGTGCTTTACAAATTAATTGAGAACCAACCAAATCAAAACAGATGACTTTGAATCTTCACAAGTTCAAAAACTTTCTATTCCTGTAATGACACCTGCTCAGTCTTAAGCTTAGTGTGTCCAGCACACTTACAATTGGATCAAATCCTTCTGAGAGTATTAAATTAACTTAACAAGCTACCATTAGCAAGTTAAATCACTCCAATTAACAAACTATGCACTGAGAATGATCTTTAGCAAAATCAGAGACACCCCCGACTTTTTAGGAACAACACAGAAAAATACCAGTGACTGCCTCGACTGCAATTTCTTCCAAATGGCTGAATGGAATGCTTTGAGATTTTGTATGCTTGTAGTAGACTTTGAGCTGGTTCCAATGAGCTATAGAACACTTGATTTGGTTCAGTAGATCCTGAGATATGCCCTGATGAAGTTGACAGACTTGGAGTAGGAAGTTCAGAAAAAAACCAGAGATGATGAATGTATACTTCTATTGATAAATGTGTTTGTACAATCTCATTAGCTTGACAAGCATAGCTAAATGAGGTATTGTGGTGTTGGCAATGGAGTAGCCTTCACACACAATGAGTTACAATGAAAAGTATGCCTCGGGGAGTGAGCTAGAGTGAGAGTATGACCCGCGACTTTTTACTTCATCTTTTATAGGAGTTTGAACTTCATTTGAATTTGAATTTCAAACTTAGGCTCCCTTGAATCTCTCCTCTAAAAGTAAGGAGATATTCTCTCCATCTCATCATTCAAATTTCTACGACTTATGAGGTAGGTGGATGACTTTAAGTGGTTACAACCAAATGACAAGTCACTTAGACTTTTACAAGGGGTAAAGAGGTAAGAACATATAAGCATATGTTCATATGGTCCTTGCTTTAAGTGAAGCCTTGATAAACCTTTATGCCTGCTAATCTTCCATAAGTCTAAGGGTCCAAGCCAATGTGTGTAGGCTTGTTTTGCACCAACAGCTCCCCCTCAAGCCAAACACTTTGGCTTAAGTCTTCTTCTTCATTCTTCAATTACTTCCTGCAATCCAATCATAGATTTTAATCTGCATAACTTATTTCCATCCAATGCCTTTGTAAGTAAATCTGCACATTGCATATTAGTAGATACATATGTCAATTGTATATCTTTACTGAGTAATTTCTCTCTCACATAGTGGTAATGAACCTCTATGTGCTTTGTTCTGGCATGATAAATTGGGTTTGCTGCAAGGTGAAGAGAGCTAGTGTTGTCTCCAAATATAATAGGTGGTCTTGTGAGTAGACCTAACTCTGTATATAGAAGCTTCAACCAGATAGATTCTTGAGTGGCATTGGCAAGCCCTCTATACTCTGCTTCAGTGGATGACAATGCCACTGTAGGTTGCTTCTTAGCTGACCAAGAGATAGGCTTATCTCCTGCAAAACAAATATATCCTGAGGTGCTTCTCCTATCATCCTTGCATCCTGCCCAATCTGCATCTGAGTAAACTTTTATGTCAATATCTGATGTATAAGGAAAATACCAACCATGACTTTGAGTTCCCTTGAGGTACTTCAAGATCTTCTTAGCTGCCTCTAGATGAGGTACCCTTGGTTTGTGCATGAATTGACTAAGCACACTTACTCCATATGCTATGTCAATTCTTGTCAAGGTAGCATAGTTCAAGCTACCCACCATACTTTGGTATCCTGTAATGTCTTTGATTTCTTCTCCTTCATGAGCACTTAGCTTTTGGTTAACCTCCATTGGAGTAGTAGATACCTTAGCATCCTGCAAACCAAACTTCTTGACCATATCCTGTACATACTTCTTTTGAGTGATGTAGATACCTGAATTTGTGTAGACCAATTCAAGACCTAGGAAATATTTTAGTAATCCAAGATCACTAATCTTGAATTCTTTCATCATCTGACTTTTGATGTGTCTAATCCCATTGACATCATTACCTGTAATGATGATGTCATCAACATAGACACATAAATAGATTACCTCTGTACTACTTCTCTTTATGAATAGAGAAGTGTCTGCTTTGCTCATCACAAATCCTTGGTCTTGGAGGTAGGTGGTCAATCTGTAGTTCCATGCTCTAGGTGCCTGCTTCAAACCATACAGAGCCTTCTTCAATTTACAAACATAATAGACCTTTTTTGGATCTTCATAGCCAGGTGGTTGTGACATGTAGACTTCTTCAGATATCCATCCATTCAAGAATGCATTCTTCACATCCAATTGGTACATGTTCCAATTCTTGGATGCAGCTACACTCACCAAAACTCTGATAGTTGGCATCTTGGCCACAGGAGAAAATGTCTCCTCATAATCAATGCCTTGGGTTTGTGCAAAACCCTTGGCTACCAACCTAGCTTTATACCTGTTAATTGTTCCATCTGAATTCTTCTTTAATTTATAGATCCATCTGGATCCTATTACCTTCATAGAATCCTTCTTGGGTACCAAGTCCCAAGTATCACTTTCCTTGAGAGCTTCTATCTCCTCATCCATGGCTTCTCTCCATTCTGGCTTTGTAATTGCTTCTTCATAGGTACCTGGTTCTTCATTGAACAAGTCTTTTGCAAGATATACAGAATGTTTAGTTACAAGTGATGTGTCATACCCAAATCTGATAGGCTTCTTCTTCTCTCTCTGAGATCTTCTCATTGCTTGAGTAGAAGTTTCTGCCTTATCCTCTAATTGCTTCATCTTCATCTTTCCTTTGGACTTCCAAGCCTTGAACTCTTCAAGGTTTATTGTATCATCATCAGAGCTTGAGTCTTCTTGCTGAGTTGGCTCTTCCTTGGTAAGCTTTGGAAAATCTTCTTCCATGTCATAGGGTAGACTTACTTTCCTGCATTCATTCTCATACCAAGAATCATTTTCATCAAATATGACATCTCTGCTTACCTTGAACCCTTTGTTTGTGGGGTTGTAGAATCTGTATCCCTTTTGGTTCAAATCATAACCAATGAAGATACATTTCTCAGCCTTGGGGTCTAGCTTTCCCCTTACCTGTGAGGGAATATGCACATATGCTACACAACCAAAGATTTTGCAATGATCCAGAGAGGGTCTCTTACCATGCCATGCTTCATATGGTGTCATGCCATCAAGTGATTTGGATGGCAACCTATTTATAAGGTAAGTGGCAGTGGATACACTCTCTGCCCATAAATAATTTGGCAATTTTTTCTCATTGAGCATAGACCTAGCTGTTTCCACTATAAGTCTATTCCTTCTTTCTGCTACCCCATTTTGTTCAGGTGAGTACCTTGTAGTGATCTCCCTTTTGATGCCTCTTTCCTGCAAGAAATCTTCAAACTCATTGGAGAAGTATTCTCCTCCACCATCTGATCTTAGCCTCTTCAAGCTTCTACCTGTTTGATTCTCAACAAGTGCAAGATACCTCTTGAAACAATTAAACACTTCATCTTTATGCTTCATAAAGTATAAAATGGTCCACCTGCTATAGTCATCAATGAAGGACACATAATACCTTGAACCAGAAATGGAAGGGTCCTTGCTAGGTCCCCAAACATCTGTGTGTACTAAGTCTAGGTAGTCTTCATGCATGAAACCTTTCCTTGAGTAGGGTAATCTGTGAGACTTACCAAATTGACATGATCCACATTTGTAAATCATGTGTTGCTTGCATACATTAGGTATCCCAAGCACACATTGATCCCTGCACATTTGCTTTAGAGTTCTTTCTCCTATGTGCCCTAATCTCTTATGCCATATCTCTAACTCTGAAAGTGTCTGATCCTTGTAGTTATACAAAGCAATGTTTTTTGTATCTTCTAGCTCAAATGTAAATAATCTACCTGATTTCTCCCCTTTGGCTATCCTTCTGAATCCTTGTTTTGGGTCCTCCACATATGCTCCATGTTGTGTGAATCTGACCTGCAAACCTTTCTCCACAATCTGACCAACACTCATTAAATTCTTAGTTATTGTTGGTACATAGAGTACCCTGCTTAATAGGTTCTGATTACCATCACATGTCTTCACATTTCCAATCTTGACAACAGAGTGTTTAGTGTCATCACCTGTTTGTACCTGATGTTTGCCCTTGGGCTCTTCCAAATCAGAAAGTAGTGCCACATTGCCAGCTACATGGTTAGAACATCCTGAGTCAATGTAAAATAAATGATCATCATTTGTACCTATCTTGGAGGTCATATTCATGATCAATAAGGAGTCATCCTGCTCCTCTGTGTAATTGTTGTAGTCTCTTCTATTTCTGAATCCACCTTGGTAGTTTCCATTGTGGTTGTTGTTGTAGTTGTTGTTGTATTGGTTGTTGTATCCATTGTAGCTTTGATGTTGGTTGAATCTGCCTCTTCCTTGAGAGTATCCACCTCTTGAGTAGCCTCTTCCTCTCTGATTCTTGTAGTTCTTGTAGCATTCATCTGTGGTATGGTTGGACAATCCACAGATGTTGCATGGTGATGAGTTGTAGGGTCTCCCCCTACCTGACTTACCTCCTCTGCCTCTCCCTCTAGATGACCTACCTCTGCCTGCATAATTAGCTTGAGAGGTAGAGCCTTCTTCATCCTGTTTCTTCTTGCCTTTATCTTTACTTTTCTTATCAGTATAGAGAGCAGAGGGGTTATTACCTTTTGATTGGTCTCCAACTTTGGTGAATTTTGCTTCATGTGTAAATAGTTGGCCCATGAGTGTTGTGAGATCAGGGGTATGCATGTCCATGTAGAGGTCCATTGCAGTGGTAAAACTTTCCCACTTATCATCTGCCTTGAGTCCATTTGTCACTTGCCTGACTATTTGCTCATCTTCAATTTCCTCTCCAATGCTTGCTAGTTGGTCTGCCACATCTTTGATCTTTGTCACATACTCTGAGACTGATTGCTTGGGCTGCTTCCTAAGGTTGTGAACTCAATCCACAGTTGATTCTTCCTAGCCTTTGTGTTGGAAGAAAAATAGTTTGACAAGGTTTCCCAAGTCTCTTGGGAGGTCTTACAGTTCCTTACATGAGGTAAAAGAAAATCAGATATAGAGTTTAAGAGATAAGACCTTGCCAAAGCATCCTTTGCACACCATTGGTTGAGTCTTTCATGTTCATCCTTTGTAGGTAGTCCTCTAGTCTTGAATGAGGGCAACTCCTCATCTCCTGATATGTATCCAAATAGACTTCTCCCTTGTAGATAGGTCTTCATTCTCAATGACCAAGCTTGATAGTTGTTTCTGTCCAATTTGTCAATGAAGGAAGGGAAACCATCACCCATATTTACCTTCTTTGCTCTGATACCACTGTTGAGAGTGATGGATGGATGCACTCAGGAAATCAGTTGGTGCTGCAAAACCTGCTTCACACCTGCCCTCTTTTCTTTCCAGATATACTTAGGAGACTCCTTGAGCTTCCAAATGACACCAAGAGACTATATATGTGCTTTACAAATTAATTGTGAACCAACCAAATCAAAACAGATGACTTTGAATCTTCACAAGTTCAAAAACTTTCTATTCCTGTAATGACACCTGCTCAGTCTTAAGCTTAGTGTGTCCAGCACACTTACAATTGGATCAAATCCTTCTGAGAGTATTAAATTAACTTAACAAGCTACCATTAGCAAGTTAAATCACTCCAATTAACAAACTATGCACTGAGAATGATCTTTAGCAAAATCAGACACCCCCGACTTTTTAGGAACAACACAGAAAAATACCAGTGACTGCCTCGACTGCCATTTCTTCCGAA
>CM035416.1:192731957-192739457 GCA_020310875.1 Ceratopteris richardii | reverse complement strand
TCTGAGAGCTTCAATGCATCTCACAACTTTGTCGATCTATGTCTACACCCTCATCATCTGATGCACTTGATTCAGTCTCATACTGTTGAGAGCTCTCTTCTTCTTCTTCTATATCCACAAGAGCTCTATCTTCATCCACGTACATACCAAATTCTGCAGGATCATGCACAACTCTTCTTGTTTGCCTATGATTTCCTGTACCACATACATCTGGAAGCTTTTGTTTTATCATGTTGATGGTTGCTTTCCTCAAGTGACTTGTTTTTGTCAAGGAAAAATCATAAACAAGAATATCTACATCATCCATTTTAAGAGTGGATGTGCTTCGAATATTCTTTTTCTTTTTTGAACCTGTTCGTTTAGTATCACACACCATTTCTAAGTTATATTTACCTGTGAATGCATTACTACTTTTAGTGTAATACCAATGCACCATCAAAGCCTCTATTCTTCTCTGATCAATATCTTTAGTTATCTCTAAAACCTTTGCAATCCAAAATGGTATGGTAGCCTCATCACCATCAGCAAGAACTGCAATAAGTGTTCCAACATTTATCTCTATTAAATTTCCTTGCCATCTTGCTTCTGCTTGTTTTGTCATCCTTGGGCCTACATAAATATTTCTTTCTGGTGGATGTATAAAACTTTGAAGTGCATCTGCATTACATGCTTGGGCCACATTCACGGATCTTTGTGTACAAAAATCCCATGTGAATGGAACATCAACTGGCCAGTGACCTGCAATTGTATACTGTATAATCTCTTCTTGATGATTGAAAAAGTCCTCCCACCAAGATACATCTTGATCTCCAGCATATTTTTTTGCACGCTCAATATGTCTCTTCTTTTCAATGAGTGCATGCATCCAGCTTTTACTTTGATCAACCACATTTCCACATCTTTCTGTATTGTTTTTATCTTCATATGGTGATATTTCTGCACCATACACTGTCACAGTAGACAAATTAGGCACCTGCAATAAGAATCTGCATCCCTCTTTAGGCTCCCACCCAAGAGAAGATGAATACTGCTTTGCAAATAAAAGGGTTATTTCATCAACCCTCCTCATCAAGAATACATGGTTGAAACTAATATTGTGCAATGGAGCCAAAACCTTAGCACTGTTATCAAGGCCCATTGAGCAAAAGTGCTTAAAGTCATAAATCTGTGTGAGGTGTTGAACTTCTGGTTTTGGAGTATATGCTTCTGAAATCAACTCAGATAAAATCGAAAGAGTAAAAGCATTGTTACGTGCCAACTTCTTAGAGAAAGTACTGAACATTTGATCAATGTGATCATGAGTGTGGCCAACCAGAAGGAAATTTACCTTAACCTTCTGAAATACCTGTTTTTCAACAAGCATGCTTAAATATCCAAAGACTGTAGAATTTTTATTCTCTCTTGCAGTATTATCTAGTTGCAAATATAGAGTTGGTGGCAAAAGACCCTTCCATGGTTGCAAAACACGATGAATGACAGTAACTGTAAGGTTTGGATCATTATGCACATTTTCTCTTAGGTGCTTTAGTTTCTTCATTCCTAAATTGTACAAACATTTCAAACCACAACAATGCTTCACAATATCCGATGCAATCTGTCTATCTGAAGTAAGAAATTTAAATCTTTTTTTACTTACTTCACGAGGCCTTCTTTTAAATTGTAGATTGAGCTTGCTTTGCTTTTTCGTTGCTCCACATGCACTTGAGTCAGAAGGGAGATCAATGGTTGGATCAGATGGGAGATCAAGAGGTGCATTTGGTTGAGCAGCATTGCACTGTGAATTGGATAACTTAAATGACTCAACAGAAAACATGGAACCATCAGCACGTCCTAAATCATAGGGATCATCACTTCTGTGGAAAGGATCAACTGAGAACAATGAATCCGAAACTGTATCAATATGAGCAGAAGAAGCTGATGCCCAAGCATCCACTGAAAAGATTGAGCTCATCTTCACTGAGTTCACAGAAGACTGAAGATGAATGACCTTTTTAAATAAGTAGAAATCCGAGATCAAGTGAAGATGTCACATCAAATGTCACATCAAGAAGATATGAAATCAAAAGTTTATTAAAGTACATTAAATAACATTAAACATCAAATTACATCAAATAACTTAATTACTCAAATATACACTAATAAGGGAACCAAAGATTTGATTCACTTTTGAAATGAGAAACACAATTGATTTCTAACTAGATATGAGTCATTGAGTCTTAGCATTGTGAGTGAATCAAAATATATCCAAGTTGAGTTCCAACTGGATTATATATTAAAATTGTTTGTAGTAGTGCCATTGAAGACTATACAAGAAGAAATTTTACCTTTGGTACTAAATAAGATTTCAAGGATTAGGTTTCATTGTAGTCTTGGCTAGATCTCAAAGAGGTAGATGAAAGTATATTAAAAAAGAATTATGTGTAAAAGAGGTACTTGGAATGTTTATTCATACATTGATTTTCCATTTCAGCAATGTGTTACAAGATAAATGTGAATATGAATTAAAGTGAGGAGGATAACACTATAAAGATGTCATTAATCTCCCATATTCAACACAACTTAGACTTGAAGTGTAATTTCCATGCAAATGTACATAAATAGTTGCAAGGTTCTTTACTTGAATGTTTATTCATACATTGATTTTCCATTTCAACAATGTGTTACAAGATAAATGTGAATATGAACTAAAGTGAAGAGGATAACACTATAAAGATGTCATTAATCTCCCATATTCAACACAACTTAGACTTGATTTTCTCCCAAGCAAGAGATTCTAAGAAAAAATTTCTACATGAGATTAGACATCCCCATGTACATACCATACTCTTGCCATTGAAGTGTAATTTCCATGCAAATGTATATAAATAGTTGCAATGTTCTATGAATATTTCATTAAAGTGGCTCTGAAACAGCCTATTGGTGTGAGTGGTATTCCCTGGTTAGATTGGTTGACAAATATAGTTAGCAACTAGACTCATTCAGTTAGATCCAGTTAGTCTCTGGTTCAAGTTACCCAATTGCCTATAAATAGCAGAGGAGGAGATCATTCTCATTTTCAAAATCCACGAGCAATAGAGAGCAACAGAGCACAGATAGCTATGGAGCACAGAGCTCAGCATACAAGAAGAAGAATGTTGGCAAGAGTACCAAGAGGTAGGCAAAATCATACCATAAAAAAAGATTCCTAAAAGATTCCCTTTGTATGTTTGTGTAAAGAGTCTGCCTTCTAGGTTTTTATTTTTCTTAGCTTTAAAAATACAGATCCAATGAGGGTACAGCTCGATGCCTGGCATCGACTTTTAGGTGTAAGTCGATGCCAGGCATCGACTTGAGGCCTCAGGTCGATGCCTGGCATCGACTTGCACCTGAAAGTCGATGCCAGGCATCGACTTTGTGTGCAAGTCGGTGTCAGGCATCGACTTGCAGGTGCAAATGGATGCCAGGCATCGACTTGAGGCTTCAAGTCGATGCCTGGCATCGACTTGCAGCCTCATGTCGATGCAAGGCATCGACTTGCCTGGCATCGAAGTTTGCCTTAAAGTCGATGCCATGCATCGACTTTACGGTGCAAAGTCGATGCCTTGCATCGACTTTTGGGTGGAAGTCGATGCTAGGCATCGACTTTTAGGTTCAAGTCGATGCCAGGCATCGACTTTTAAGTGCAAGTCGATGCCCGGCATCGACTTGCACACAAAGTCGATGCCTGGCATCGACTTGCACTTAAAAGTCGATGCCTAGCATCGACTTGAACCTAAAAGTCGATGCCTGGCATCGACTTGGGCCTTTGAAAACCACATTTACGTATGAGCTGATTATTCCAAGCGCCTTCAGGGATGCGGAGTCCAAGAGAGAGGCCCTTCAAGAAACTGAAAGTCATCATGGGCTCTGGTGATCAGCAACGTGACAAAGGCATTGGTCACCAAGCGAAACCAAAGAAACTTATTGTATCCTTATCCTCTGAGAAGGCCAGCAACCCGCTAGGAATATCCTCAGGTGGACAGAGTAGCATCAAAATTCCTGAGGATGATACAACTATGAAGGATAGGTCGAGGGACGCTGAGGTTTTAAGGACAGATCGTCCACTGCGAGACATGAAAAATCTGGAGTGGTGCCTTCAGTATGTTGAAGAGAAGAATGCAGTCCTTCTTGTGTTCGCAGGGGCATATGGGAGAGGAAAGATCACGACAACACAAGGTTTTGAGTATGGCCTTGTGTACAAACTGGATTATGAAGATGAGGATTCTAACAACCTCCTTTTCTTGGTAGAGACATCGAAAGGTTTGAGAAATGTTATATGGAAGATGGATTTCTTGTTCCCAGAGTGCTGTGTTCCAGATTGTCTAGCTGCGATATGCAGGGACTCAGTCAATCTTATCAAGGACTTGATGCCATGGATCCAGGGCAACATCATGCCAACACAACAGAAGATGACAACCCCTGTAAAGGCAAGGGGTAAGCAGAGCGTGCAGAAAAAGCTTCAAAAGAAAAAGAAGAGAATTTCAGAAGAGGAGTCTTCTGACTCAAGCTCTAGCTTTGAGGATATAATTGTTGCACCTGGTGGAGAGCTTGCCTCGGGTGTTCTTGGTACTGAGCACAACAAGATGAGGGAGGATATAGCTAAAAGAAAAATTGTGAAGAAGGGGCAGTTGTTCCACCTGCCAATCAATATCATCCACAGGCCACCAATAGATCCAGTCACAGGGAGGAGGCCCCTTGAGATCAGGGAGCCACACAATTTGCATGTGCAGAATCTTAAGAAGAAAATGAGAATAAATCCTCATGCTACTTTTGTGCCATTCCTTGTCATGGTGGATCCGAATGAGTGCAGCTCTGTGGAAGAGTTCAATGAGGGTTTATTTGAGAAGTATACTTATTATGTGATTGGAGGTTCACACTCTGTAGAGGCCCGTAGACAGCTAGTGAAGGAGCACCCTACCACTTTTTTCTTTAGGTATGCAGAGTGTAAGATATATGCTGGTCTTACAACTGAGGAAGCCAAGCTTCTTGCTTGGGATCACAACAATGACAATGACTACAGGCAAAAAATGTCCTCCATAGAGAGAATTCGGTTCTTCCACCATGAATATGAAGATTGTCTTGTTAAGGAAGCTGGAAGAATACATCCCACTCTACGAAAGCAATGCCTTATTGAGGTTGGAATTGCACTGGATGAGAATAGAAAGTCTGATGCCTTGAGGAAATATGATCCATGGTTTCAACTGGCATTCAGATCAGGTGAGATCTGGGATCTACAGGATAAAATTTTCACAATGTGGGAGAACAAGGAGGTCAAGGGCCAGAAGCAACGAAAGTCGAGGCCAGACCCATAGGTTGATCTGAAGGGAAAGGGAAGGAAAGCTGACCTCTCAATTGAAGAGGCTCCCGAGGACATGAAGCTGACACCATGGAGGGCCCTTCAAGGAATCAAGGATGATACATTGATCATATCAACTTTGTCAAGGGTAATCTCCAAGGACTTAAGCCTGGAGGAGATGGTGACTGAGCTCAATAAGTATGTATGTTATTCTCAGATCCTTTTTCCCTCCTCCCATGTTTCTGGTCTAACCTAGTCTCTTTTTAATTTCTGTGACTGTAGTCATAAAGTTTACATGAAGATTCAGGAGGTCATGATGAAGAGGCTGGGTTGCTTTTCTTGGACAGAGGTCCAAAGAGACTATCCAACCACATCATCCTACAAAGCTTTATCAGAATATTTCATCCTTTTCCGTGATTGGGTAGGTTCTCTTTCTGAGGTTGTGCCTGGTTTGCCATTAGGTTAGATGCCTTGATTCACCAAACCAATTTAATGCCATGCTTTTAGTAGGAATTCGATGCCTGACATCGACTTACGGCTAAAGTCGATGCCTGGCATCGACCTGCAGCCAAAAGTCGATGCCTGGCATCGACTTGGGGGCATAAGTCGATGCCCGGCATCGACCTGCAGCATAAGTCGATGCCTGGCATCGACCTCGTGGCATATGTCGATGCCAGGCATCGACTTATGTCCCAAAGTCGATGCCAGGCATCGACTTTCAGTAGAAAGTCGATGCCTGGCATCTACCCCCACATGAAATCGATGCCATTCATCGCTTCCTTATGTTCTGCTTGCTGTATTGAAGAGCTCATTTAGTTGTCTTTCCACTTTTTTCTGCAGAAACCAAAGAAAAGTAAGTCTGCGGAGCTACTGGATGATTGCCCCCCTGCATTCCTGGCTCACATTCAAAGAGCAAGGCATGAGAAATCTAGGCTGAAAGCCAAGGAGATGGATTTTGATGATGAACCTGATCTGAAATGTTTCTCCAATCCCCTAGACCCCCTTAGGCCTGTATATTACAATGTATTCTGTAGTGATGTAAATAATATTTGTTCTGTTGTGCCTAGAAAACATTTCTCCCTTCTCATAGCGGACATACCCTATGGATTTAGGATGTTGGGATCAGTTAATGATGATGAACCCTTCAAACACCCTCAGATTCGGAAGATGGTCACTGATTTTGCAGAGTTGACTATGTCTCCTCTTTGGAGGATAGTAATTTTCCATAGCAGAGACCAGTCCTTCTCTGTTTCAACTGCTCTGAAGGCAAGATGTCATGCTGTGGAGTGCCTCACGTGGTAAGTAATCTTCTTTCTATCTCCGTGGCTTTAATGATGCTCTCTGTGACTCATAGTTCTTGTTTGCAGGGTGAAGACAAACGTAAATCACACTCCTTTGCATAGGTTTGTGAGCTCCACTGAATGCATTACAGTTGGCTATTATGATGAAGTAAGCAAAAGGAGAGTCAGGGAGCATTGCAATGAGAATGGGATCTCAAATGTGCTCATGTTCCCAGCCGTTACCAAGAAACTTCGTCATATAGTTGGGGACATGACATTGGTTAACCCCTATCAGAAGCCACAAAAACTCATAATGAGATTGCTTCAGCTATTCTCCAATGATGATGACTGGGTCCTAGACCTTTTTTCGGGCACAGGTAATTTCAATTTTCACAATTTTCATTAGTCATGGTTGATTGACACCTCTAAGTGGTTTTCTGCTGTTTCAGGAACGACTCTGGCTTGCTCCTTAAAGATGTTCAAGCACTGCATAGCTGTGGAGAAGGATGATGCTCAAGTGAGCTTTATTAGAATGAGAATCAATGGGCTGAATGAATGCCCAGATGAAGACAAGAGGTTGGAAGGAAGCACATTGCAGACACGGAGAGATTCCAACCGGCTTCAAGGGAGCCTGTTCCCCCACTTGCAGATGAACCGGGGGACATGGCTGACCTTGAAGAGCCAATCTTGGAGCAAGAGAGGCACGATATGTGTTCTAATGTTCCAGAGGATCCCAATATCCTTGAGCCTGAGGAAAGCTATGATCAGCTTCTATTGTAGATTCATATTACTCTTGTACTTACACAGGAAATGTAAAAACATCATTTTAATATAAATATAATGTCGAGTTCTGCTTCCACTTTGTGTTCAACTTGATTTATCTTGAGCATTTCTCTGATCATGTGT